>SJYT01003322.1:130747-164074 GCA_006410635.1 Cephalophus harveyi
AAAAAAAAAAAAAAAAAAAAAAAAAATAAAAAAAAAAAAAAAAAAAAAAAAAAAAAAAAAAAAAAAAAAATTAAAAAAAAAAAAAAAAGAAAACAAAGCTAACAAATAGGGTGAGAAAAAGAAAAGAAAGAGAAGAAAGAACTAATAGAAACGCAAAGTTTAATAGAGGGATATCAAGATTTATATGTATTAAAGATTAACTGCAACAGGAAAAGAATAGTAGGAAAAAAACCAAAGGAATAAATGTAGAAAAAATAATAATAAGTTAAATTAAAATTAAAAAAGATAAAGAAAAAAAATTAAGGAAAACTCCACAGAACTGTAAAAGGCCAATACAGAGGCTGAAGTATATAACAACAATAAAAAAAAATGTGCTTTAAAAAATTCTCAAAAGCTTAAATAGATTGAATAGTACTGATTAAGTTGACAACTACAACAACAGAGGGAAAAAAAGGAAAAGAAAAACAGAAGCAACTGCAGAACAAGTCAAAATGTAAAAATAATAAATGTTCAGATGTTTTACTTGAGTCTCTGACTTCAGTGTCCGTTCCCTCGATGGGAGTCCCAGTTCACCTCGCCTCCCTAGGATGCCCTCCAATACTGCTGGCCTCTGGACCTGCTTCCGGGGCAGCTCATACTTTAATCCGGTTCTACTCCTGTGTGTTCTTGCCTCTGATGTCCACAGTTGTCAGAACTAGTGCGTTTTCTTTTGTCAAAATTCTCATTGTCCTTTGGTGTATCCCATAGCCACAGAGTCAGCCTAGTTGATCATGTGGATTTAATCTGCCTCTTGTATAGCTGGTGGGAAGGTTTTGGGTCCTCTTCCTTAGTTACCCTGCCCCTGGGTTTCAGTTGTGGTTTTATATCCACTTCTGTATGTGGCTTGTCCACAGGGGTTTGCTCCTAAGACTGCCCTGGAGGACTTGGGTCTGCCCTAGTGAGGGCCAGGTAGGGGATGGCGCAGCTGCTTGGGTCATGGGGGCCCTGGCAACACCAGGTACTCAGGGGAGCCGGAGGCTAGGGCAACAGGAAATATTGTGCTCTAGAAGGATATGGCAACCCACTCCAGTATTCCAGCCTGGAGAACCCACCCCGGACAGAGAAGTCTGGCGGGCCACAGCCCACAGGGTCACAAGGAGTTGGCCATGACCAAAGTGACCCCGTGTGCACAGATGCAGGACTTTTTCTAGTCAGCTCTGTCCCGGTGGGGATCATGCATGGAGGTGGCACGGTTGCTTGGATCACGGGGACCCTGGCAGTACCGGCTATGCAGGAGCGCCGGCGGCTATCATCACAGGAAATATGGTGCTATGAGGGCTTTTTCTAGCCTGTGGCAGCTATGCCCCAGTGAGGACTGAGCGTGAAGGTGGCGCAGCTGTTTTGGTCTTGAGAACCCTGGTGGTGCCAAGCGTGCAGGGACACGGACTGCCTCAGCCGCAGGAGCTACGGCCCTCAGTTCAGTCTCAGTTGTGTCCAACTCTTTGCGACCCCTTGGACTGCAGTATGCCAGGCCTCCCTGTCCATTGCCAACTCCCGGAGTTTACTCAAATTCATGTCCATTGAGTCAGTGATGCCATCCAACCATCTCATCCTCTGTCCTCCCCTTCTCCTTCGGCCTTCAATCTTTCCCATCATCAGGGTCCTTTCCAATGAGTCAGCTCTTCGCATCAGGTGGCCAGAGTATTGGAGTTTCAGCTTTAGCATCAGTCCTTCCAATGAATATTCAGGACTGATTTTCTGTAGGATGGACTAGTTGGATCTCCTTGAAGTCCAAGGGACTCTCAGAGTCTTTTTCTAGCCTCTGGTGGCTGGCGATCGGAAGGCCCCTTCGGCTAATGCTTCTCCATTGCTCTGCCCATTCAGGCACATAGAGGGCTCCCCTGCCTGGGGTCCTCTGTTGCTCAGTGTGTCAGGCACATAAAGGGGCCCCGCTGACTGGGGTCCTACTCTGGTGTTCTGTGCATTAGGCACTAAAAGGGCTCCCTGGTTGGGGTCCTTCTCTGTTGTTTGGGCGTCGGGCGTTTGATTGGCCAGCCTCTCTGTTGTTCAGCTGCCAGTGTAGGCATGTGGACAAAGGCTTCGGTGATGGCACCACCCCTGTGCATGACTCAGGAGTATCCCCCTTCATGGCTGCCTGATTTTCCTCCACAGGCATTTCGCACCACAGTCTCCTCCCTCATGTCCTCTCAGGCCAACTCCCCACAGTCAACAGCAGACCTCCCCCTAGGATTGGTCCACGATCCCTCCGCTTCAGCTCCCAGTCGCTGTGCCTTCTGGGGAACACGTGTCCCTGTCTGGGGTACCTATGGCTGCGACAAGGATTGTCTGTGTGATTCTCATTCCATTTGGGCTGCCACAGATCAGCTGCTTCCCTCTCAGCCTCAGTTGTTTCTCCTCTGGTTGTGGGGATCGGACCCCTGCTTCGGTTCCCCCACTTGCTGAGCACAGGTCCAGTCCTACTAACTCTCCTTTTTGCCCCCTACTTCCTTGGTCNGATTGTCTGTGTGATTCTCATTCCATTTGGGCTGCCACAGATCAGCTGCTTCCCTCTCAGCCTCAGTTGTTTCTCCTCTGGTTGTGGGGATCGGACCCCTGCTTCGGTTCCCCCACTTGCTGAGCACAGGTCCAGTCCTACTAACTCTCCTTTTTGCCCCCTACTTCCTTGGTCCTACCGAGTTTTGCGTGGTCCTATAATTTATTTTCCGGTCTTTTACTCCTGTCTGCTCTCTGCTGGGGTTCTGCAAGCACTTCTGTGTCTGAAGGTGTATTCCTGATGTATCCATGGAGAGAGATGTACTCCACGTCCACCTACTCCTCCGCCATCTTGTTCAAAGTCCATTTAAAATCTTTAAAGTGGAATTCCTTGGGCAAGATTTATGTTCATTTTTAAGACTCTAATATATAATGCCAAAGAGAGCATTAGCCATTGATACTGGAAGGAGCTTGAAAAGTCTTCAGTCCCTTGGCAGGTGTCCCAGTCTGTTTCTTGACCTTTGCATGGATCTGTGGAAAGGAATATTCATTAGCCAGCGAAGTGGCTGGCTTTCTCCTTGAGTGAAGAGCTTCTTCAGCAATGAATCTAACTTAGTAGTTCTTTCCAGGGGCGATGCCTTGGGTTTTGTACCATCCCCCACAGCCTGTGAACATTTGGCAATATCTGGCTTCCCAGATGGCTCAGTGGCAAAGAATCCACCTACCTATACAGGAGCCGCAGGAGACGAGGGTTTGAACTCTGGGTCAGGAAGATCCCCAGGAGGAGGAAATGGCAACCCACTCCAGTATTTCTTGCCTGGAGAATCTCATGGACCGAGGAGCCTAGAGGGCTACAGTCCATGGGTCCCAAAGAGTCGGACACGACTGAGCGTACGTGCACAGAGACGTTTCAGGTGTCACAGTGAGAGAGGGCGCTGCAGCACCATCCTGCAGTCCACGGCACGGCTCTTCACGGCAGGGAATGGTGGCCCAGATGTTACGAGTGAAGGTTCAGAGACCATGAAGACACCCAGGCATAGGCTTGCTGGTGCTCTTGTACTCTGTCAGACCATCTTCCTTCTCCCTGGTAACCTGCACACTTCCTGTCCACTTCCTCCTAAGGCTGGTAGATGGGGTTTCTCCAAAACCCTACTCTTTACTAGATGCCCCGTCAAGTTCTTGTTTGTTCTCGAAGAGTGCCTCTGTGCTCTGATTCTCGGCTCAGATGAACTCCCTTGTCAGCCTCGGTCTTTGACAACTCATGATGCTTGTACCACAAGGAAAAAAAAATTTTTTTGTTGTTGTTTTATTACTTTTGAAATAAAAACGCCTAAAGAGTTGTAGTAACAGTAAGACATTGTGCGTCACCTAACTGATCTGAGCAATAAACGTGTTGTCGCTTTAGATGATTGCTTTTAAGGACGCTGCTTGTTGTTGTGTAGGTGCTTCAGTCATGTACAACGCTTTGCGACCCCATGGACTGTACCTCCTCTGTCCATGGGATTTTCCAGCCAAAGAGCACTGCTTAATTAAATACTTTTTAGAAATTTCATTTCGAGCTCACAGAGGTCCTGGAGACAGGAGACTTGAATGAAGCTCTCCTATACTGGTTCTCAGTTCCTTGATCTAAAACAATCTGTGAGGTGATGACTTGGACTCAAAATTAAGGCTTCCTCTAAGGTGACCATGGTGGCTTGGTAAAGGAAGTCAAGAATTTTGAGTTTGGAACTAGACTTTCCTCTGGATTTTAGTAACAGTGGTACATACATTTTGCATATCAGAGCTCTGTTTGGCAGAGAAGGCAATGGCACCCCACTCCAGTACTCTTGCCTGGAAAATCCCATGCAAGAAGCCTGATAGGCTACAGTCCATGGGGTCGCTTAGAGTCGGACATGACTGAGCGACTTCACTTTCACTTTTCACTTTCATGCACTGGAGAAGGAAATGGCAACCCACTCCAGTGTTCTTGCCTGGAGAATCCCAGGGACGGGGGAGCCTGGTGGGCTGCCGTCCTTGTGGTCGCACAGAGTCGGACACGACTGAAGCGACTCAGCAGCAGCAGCAGCTCTGTTTGGAGTTAAGGGCTTCTCCCTTGAGAGGTAACTTTTGGCTACCTTATCAGTAGCTATATATTATGTTTAAATCTGTGCTTTTATGTGCTTAACTTTATATTAGGTTTTCTTGGGAGGTTTGGGGAGTCATTTAAATTACAGTAAGGCAAATCAGTCTTTGATCTTGTTGGGGAATTTTTCTGGGAGGAGTAGCATTGGTATAATAAAAGAGAGTAGGTATCTGTTTAAATCTCAGGTTCTCTGATGTTCAAGGCCAGCCCTTTAGTGTTAGAGGTGCACATGGACCTTGAAGTTCCCACCAAGGACTGATTTCTGACACTTGGGTAGTGTCCTTTGTCTGAAAAATGTTCTCAGTGATTCTGAGTCTGAGAATTAGTTATGAAGGAAGGCTAAGTACCTTTCTGAGATTCATGCAAACAAGACAGGGTTATTACCCACAGACTGGCTTGTGGTCCTTTATTTACCTCTGACTAGCTCTGTGACCTAGCTCAGTTTCCTAATCCATTCATTCATCCCTAAAGAGTTTGTTCTATAAAGCCAAATGGAACCTTTCAGCTATAGCTTTTCAGCACAGCCCCAAAGCTTTCAGTCTCATGAAAAATGTATGAGTCTATATGTGGGGTTAAGCAGGAGAGGGAAATAAAGTTGGGTAAGTACAATTTGACAAACTTGTGCAAAACCTTGAAAACAATTTAAAAGAGCTTGGATTTAATGTTGGCATTTTAGGTCTTGTGTGCAGAAAGGATGTGATCAAAAGGATTTTTGAGAGAGGAGTAGGTCTGGGTATCCAGACTTTATGGGAGAGTGACTGAAGACAGGGAATGTAATTAGTGTTTGAGAAATGAATGGAATCAGCTAATATTTCTGTTATAGAGTGGAGAATACTTAGAATAGGGTGTGCCTATGTGTTATTATATGTTGGGTCAAAATGTCTGTGATATAATGTAAGTGTTATTTCAATTAATAGAAATCAGACATTATTGAGTAGAATGTCAAATGAATGTAGAATGAATAAACTCAGAGGGCAGGAATTTTAGGTTCAGAAAGCACATCTTTCTATGTTGTTGTGATTGTTGTTCAGTTGCTCAGTCACGCCCGACTCTTTGGAGCCCCATGGACTGCAGCATACCAGGCTTCCCTGTCCTTCACTGTCTCCCAGAGTTTACCCAAGTCCATTGAGTCAGCGATGCTCTCCAACTATCTCATCCCTTATTGCCTTCTTCTCCCCCTGCCCTCAGTCTTTCCCAGCACTGGGGTCTTTTCCAATGAGCTGGCTCTTTGCATCAAGTATTAAAAGTTCAGCTTTTAGCATCAGTCCTTCCAATGAATATTCCTTCTATGGGTGTTATTAGAACAATTTGGGGTGTTTCATACAGTGTCTGCTGACATTTTTTATGACAGCCACAGAAAGAGTGCAGCTATTTGTAAGGTGCACCCCTGTGTGGGGGGAGATGGGCTTCCCAGGCCCGTACCGACAGCCGAGGGTTAAGCAGGTTAAGTCACACTCAGCTACCAGGGACCAGCCAGGTTTTTTGCTCAGGGGAGCTCTGCTCTAAGAACCAGCAAAGACCCAAAGAGAAGGGAATACCACTGAAGGCTCTGTGCTTCAGGAAAACAGGCTGAAAGAAGTCGAGCTGAAAGAAGTGACCTTCTGGTTGGCCTTGTCCTCAATGTCTGACCTCCCCACACCTTCCTCATTTTCCTGAAATTGCTAGTCTCTCCAGTTTCAGTTCTGCATTGCCCTTTCTTGACTTTTTCTCATTAGAAGGCCGTGCTCTCTGTTATACCCCACCTTAACATCATTACCATTTATATCAACCGTCCTGAAGGATGGACATCCTTTGAGTGGGCTATCACCTGGCCCCTCCTTCGCATCTGAATGACCCGGGGTGGTATGTGTAGACATCCTTGTTGGCCACCTCACTTCCCAGCCTCAGAAGATCCATCCTCATTCATATGGAACATGAGCTGGTTTTTTCTTTTGGCAAACATAATTTTCACCTTTCCTTTAGCTCTCAGTGACTGAGCAATTGCTCTTGGTTTGTTTGGTTGGTAAATGTTGTTATTGTACAAGGCAAAGTAGGTGCATGGGGATTCCTGAAGTGTAGTTAAGGGAAATGTGCTAAGTCTGGCAATTTAGTAGTGAAACAACACGCAAACATTTAAGATTACACCGATGCTAACTTTACAAACATTTCCTTTGTAGATGGAAAAACTGGTGGATTCGTGGAATTCTTACTCTGACGATGATTTCGTTGTTTTTCCTGATCATCTATATGGGATCCTTTATGCTGATGCTTCTGGTAAGTGTTTTGTGTTTGCCCAAGTGTCTCTCGCTTCCTTTTACAGCATTAATATTGAAGTAATTTGAGTATGTCATGAAAAAGAAGGTGATTCAAGAGCAAGACTTGGTAACAGCAAATTTCGTTCCTTTAGACATTTTCCGATTTATGATATGGCCTTGACTGATCTTTTCCACTTGCAAACTGGCCATTCAGTGTGCTCTTTAAGCAGAGACCAAGTACATGTAACAGATACACAACTTTGTATCAGAAACTGTGCCAAGCTTTCAGTAGAAAGAAATACACACGTCTTCAACATATGTGACTATGAGCTAGATCCCTGACTTCAAGAAACTCAGTCTGATGGCAGAGACATGTAGGTAGCCATATGAATAAAGAGTATAGTAAATGAGTGAAATAAACTCTGTGATCTTATTGGGAATGCCCAGTAAAAAACAAAAACAGAAAAACAAAATTGTGCCAGGCTCTCCCGGGGAATGGTGCAGTGGGGCTGAGAACAGCATATCTGTGTCTGCCCTCATGGAGCTTACTGTCTACGTACTAAAGAATTGATAGACATATCATCACAGGCTGCAGTAAGCATCTGGACAAAAGAATAGGAAGCTAAGAGAGCAGAGGGGGTGCTGGTAGGCTTCCTGGACTTTATCCCCTTCTCAGCATCAGCGCAGCGATTGAAGGCTGAGGAGGAGTCACGGGGTGAAGCAGAGATCTTGGGGGAAGGATCGTCACAGCCAAGGTTTCCCTGTGTATAAAAACCTTGATCACCAAAGAAGCATGAAGCATTTGAAGTCCAAAGTGGTAGAAGTAAGAAGGAGAAACATTCTGTTCAACAAATTCATCACTTCCCGGGTGCTGAACATGGTTTAACAGTGAACTGTGAGGGTCTGCTCCAGGGTTATGCATGAAGACCCTTCTTTTTATTATTTGTCTCATCCATCTCAGTTATCTCCAGCTTCCCCTGGAGGAAGAAACAACCCGTGGCAGTATTCTTGCCTGGAAAATTCCATGGACAGAGGAGCCTGGCAGGCTACATTCCAAGGGGTTACAAAGAGTCAGACATGACTGAGCGAATAAGCATGCATGCACATATCTCAGTTAGTTTGGTCCCTTCTTATGATCTTACCTCCCTGTTTGTTTTCTGGCTGCCTGGACACCCTAAGAAATATGTTTGCCTGCCTTCCCCTCTCCTGTTTACTCATATTCACAGCGATAAAGTTGTAGGAGCAATATGATGATTTTCCTTTTATTTTTGTTAAGAAAATAAAAGAAGTTTTGAAGTGAAATCAGACACAGTTGGAAAAAAAAATCCCATCAACTTCTGACGTGACTTAGAATACCTGTTTAAAGGACCATAAAGCCCTTTCACTTTTCTTTTCATCCTCTTGTTAATTTTGTAATTTTTTTTTGGCATATCCAGGTTAAAAAAAGAAGTGAAATTACTTTCTCTGTTCTGTTAATTTGCTGACATTGCAGCTTTTTCTTACAAAGGAAAGATGGATAATGGACAGGACCGACTTACTGTGAGGCTAGAGGGTGCTGAGTGTGAGAGCCAGGGAGGCAGGCGTGAGCACTGTTCAGGTGTGGCGTGAGGGGTGGGCCCCAGCTGCCAGTCCTCTGAGTCTGAACCCTGAAGACTCCCAGCGGTCTCAGGATGACATTTCAGGACTGAGTGGCTGCTGAGCGCTTCCCAGTGCTGTGGTGAGTGGTCAGGCTGGGGGAAGGGGAGGTGGGGTGATGGCAGAGAGCTCAGTAAGGCTTTGGGGATGAAAGGATCTTTGAGTAGACCTTGAGGACCTGTCGGACTGGAGTGAGCACTGTGAGCAAAGGTCCCAGTGGCTGGGTGTGTCAGGAAAGGGTAGGCGGAACCTTTACCAGGAGCTCGGGGCCTTTGAACGTGAAAACGTAATTAGAGATCAAATCCTGGAGGCCCTTGAGACACTCTGTGAAGACATTCAGATTCATTTTGTAAAGCAGTGGGAGCCATTTAAAATTTTAGGGATCATTGGATTGTTAGTCCTCTTTTGAAGGTAGTTTTGATCAAAGGTTATAAACCACCAGTATCCTGGAGGCACTGACTCAAGTTGGTTTGGTGGGTTCCCAGTGACAAATGACATTACTTTCCAAGCTGAACTATTTGGTGTGGTAACAGGGCCAGAATTTGTGGATAGAGACCAATTCTTAACCATTCTTTTATGACAACATTGAAAAAACCTTTAAAAACATCCTTGCATATTTGGATTCTGATTTTTTAAAAAGAGAATCATAAGCACATTTAAAGTACTTGGGCTTTTTTGTTTTTCTAGTATGGAAGGAAAATGCCATTGTATTACAGGTTATTTCTTTGGTGAGTTTAACCAGAGAAGAATATTAAAAGATCTAGTTAAAATATGTTTGCACTGTTATTGCTGTTAACTTAGATTTACTGCACATGCATGCACACACATGTACACATGCATATATACATGCTTTGTATTTATGATATTTATGTTAAGGGAACATGGATAGATATATGCATGCACACACACTGTTGGTACTCAGTCAATACTATCTGTATTTTAAAGTCTTATTTACCTTTATAACCCTAACTAGGTCCTTTATATTTTGAGAAGTACACATTGTACCTAGCTTGCATTTGTCTTATAATACCAGCATTCAAAAATGACTAACTCAGGAGAGTTTTATTAAAAACTTACATCTAGGAAATGATAGCTACAATTTTAAGATGGAACTCACACTCACATTCTTTAAAATAAAAGCTTTTTCTCTTCAACCTTCTATTTATAGTGCTTTAATTGTTGCAGTCACAGCTTGGAATCACACTTTCTAAGTGATGGAGTAACTAAAGCATATATTGTTTAAGAAGGAAATGGAAACATGTGACAGATATAAGAGGTTCCCCATACCCCTTCCTGGAAACTCCCATAATAATTATTTTAATGCACATTATTGAAATAGTGCATTTCCCATTGTGAGAGTTATAAATGTTTATTAAAATTACTTTGGGAGGACTTCCCTGGTGGTCCAGTGGTTAAGAATCTGCTTTGTGATGCAGGGGATGTGGGTTTGATCCCTAGTCAGGGAACTAAGATCTCACATGCCATGGACCTAATTAAAAAATATTAATAGTAAATTTTCTTTATAAAATTACTTTGGAAAAATAAATAATTAAAAAAATCACTCCCAATCCCATCATCAGTGGCCAAAACTCAATGAATACTGCCATTTGATATATTTCCTTTCATCTTTTTTTCTTTTAAAAACCATGATGTAATTGTATATAATGTGACTAAATGCTGTATCCTTTTTAAACTAAATATTGAATGCTTTGTGTTGCTCCATAGTCCTTGTAACCATTAGCTTTAATACATTCATCTACTCAGGGGAATGCAGTACATCATAAGTTATTTAAAGCAATCAGTGTGTTATTTTTAGACATTCTGGTTATATTCTGGTTTTTCTTTATTGTGAATAGTTTTATCCTGAACATATTAAAATGTAAAGCTTTTTCATATGCAGGACTGTTTTCTTCAAACAGATTCCCAGAGTGAAACTTTAATTTGGATAACCCATAGTAGGTACCATAGTTCAAACTCAGCATATCCAAATCTGAGCTTGTGTTCTATGGCCAGCCGTTCTGCTTACCTCTGTCTCCCTCTCAAGCCTTCCCTGGTAATTACCCTGTGTTCTCCTCTCTCTCTTAGCCCCTCTGTTTCCTCAACCACCAAATCCAGTCAGTTCTACCTCCTCGACGTAGCTGATTTCCTATACTCCGTCTTCTTCTGCCCCTCATCCACGCTCCTCTGGGTGGTAGTATCTTACCTGCCTTGCTGTCTCTTCTGGCTGCGTCTCCCATCAGTTCTTTCCACTTGTTCACCCCAGACACCCAGGTCTCATCGTGTCCTTTCATGATCAGCACTGACTCCTTTGCTCAGCCCTTCATGCTGTCTCCTCTGATGCTGTGGCCAGACTCATCTCTCTCTGCTTCTCATCCCAGCGTTGGGTTCCAGCATCTCTGGACTGCTTCTGGCTCCTTCCTCCTCCTCTCCTGTGGACACGGCTCTGTATGTCCCCCTCCTTCACCCCAGCTGGCCCCTCCCCGCCCTCACCACAGGTTTCTGTGTCTGCCTGTGCTTGTATCCATGTGGCTGTTTGCACATGGTACTGCAGTTGTGTGTGTTCTCCCTCAAAGACTACTCCTCTCTGAGAACAAAAATCCTATGTTATTTCTCTGAATCTTCAGTAACTAACAAGAGTAGCGGTGGTGTTTGGTTGCTGAGTTGTGTCCTACGTTTTGTGACCCCGTGGACTGTAGCCCGCCAGGCTCCTCTGTCCATGGGATTTCCCAGGTAAGAATACTGGAGTGGGTTGCCATTTCCTTCTCTAGGGGATCTTTCCAACCCTGGCATAGAACCCACCTCTCCTGGACTGGCAGGTGGTGTTTTTTGCTGCCAAGTCACCAGGGAAGCCCAAAGTAGCAGAGTAGGCACTTATGTATCAATTGTTTTTTAATATTAGCGCATTAATTGGGCCAGCAGAGGCCTATTGGTGCATTGCTACCTGTATTGGTGGCATGGAGTATCAGTTTCTGTGTGGTCACCCAGTTCTTGCTCTCTTTTGAATTCTGTTTTCTATTTTCCCAGCAGTGCCATATTAATTCTGCTGATAAGTAAGTAACAACTATATACATATATGTGTGTGATATGAAAAATTGTTTTTTTCTCCTTTCAGTGAAATTCCATATATAGACCTAATGGTTGTTCTTGAACAAATGTATTCATAGAAATTGCATGAGTGCACTTGATATTTTAAAAGCCCTCGGTTCTATAAATAGCACAGCTTTGCCATTTACCAACATTGAGCATTGTCCCTGTTCTGTGATTATTTTTGTTAAAAGAAAAAAAAAAGACTTGATAATATAGGCAAAGGTGATGTGAAGGACAGTATTTAGATTTCCTCTTGTGTTTATAGCACATTTATAACTTTTTCTTAAAAGAATTATTTATAGTAGTTTGGCATAATATTTTCTTACCAAGAGGACACAATTACTTTTTTAGGTATGTCATTGGACATGTAATAGGTATAGTGGGGAAAAATAGCCTAAGACTATCCTGGGCAGTAGGTTTGGGAAAGCTGATTTGTGGTGATCTTAAAAAGAAATCCCAAAGTGTACTCTTTAGTGGAGTTTGGTTAGTTCTTTCTGGAAAGGCCTAGATAGTATTTTAGGCTTTAAGGAGCCACATATGTCTCCATCATATCATCTTTGGGTTTTGTTTGTAACTGTTTAAAGATATAAAGTCCATTCTTAGCTCCAGGGCTGTACAAAAACAAGCCCTTGGGTAGATTCTCTAGAGGTGGGAAAAGTTTAGTCTGCTATACTGACAAAGGTTTGGGTCTCTTAGTTTCTGGTGATGAGTGTTCAGCTTGCCATTTGCTCTTTGAGTCTTGGAATTGACTTAAGCCAAACACTGGTTATGATGCTATAGTCTCAGAAATTACCTTTATCTAGATTGCTGGATGCAGCAGTTTGAGGGACTGCTGCACAGACCATCAAAAAGGGATTCATGAATATAAACCCATTTACTCAGCACGTGTGGGGCTTCCCTGGTGGTTCAGATGGTAAAGAATCTACTTGCAATGCAGGAGACCTGGGTTCAATCCCTGGGTCAGGAAGATCCCTTGGAGAAGGGAATGGCTACCCACTCTAGTATTCTTGCCTGGAAAATTCCATAGACAGAGGAGCCTGGTGGGCTACAGTCCATGGGGTCACAAAGAGTCAGACACGAGCGACTTTCACTTACTTACTTGGCATGTGTATTGGACACTGTGCAGACAGAACTGCATAGACTCACCTGACTGGCCATTGGGGCTGCAGATGTCGAAGGCTGCTTATAATAAGTCAAGGAAGCACTGCTTGGGTTGATCAGAGATGTGTGTTGCTGGCTGAGGGACAGTTGGCATGGAAGAAAGAAAATCTCTTGCCAAACCCGTGTGTGACTCAATAAGGATATTTTAGCCATTTGTCCTGCTAGTATCTTTATCCTTGGCAAGAATACCAACTTGTTAAAAATAAACATATACAAGGAAATTTTCACATAGGATCATTTTCCTAGGATAACTCAAGAAACAAAATCGACAGAAAAGGCCACCCAACTTCAAGAAATGAAGCAGTAATGAGGGATTGATTAAGCCTAGTTATCTGTGACCCCAGCCAGACTATACCTTTCAAATTCTAAAGTACAGTGCCACTCCTACCCTGGGAAGGATCTTTCAAATGTTATGAATAAAACATTGTTTTGCTTACCTCTTTGGGACATCACTTGATTATAAAGAAGTTGAATATTGAATTTTTGCTGATGATCTTTAGAATAACCAAAAGTGAGTAGCTGAAGATTTTTAAAATACATGCGACAAGTTACTTACTAAATAATTAAGCATAAATATAGACATTAAGAACTGTTGGTTAATGTTTTCTCTTGGTTTCAGGTTCTAAGCATCCAAGTGAAATGCTTCCATGAAATCATCACCATAGGTTACAGAGTCTATCATTCCTATGACTTACCTTGGTTTAGAACGCTAAGTTGGTAAGTGACTTAAAACTGTTTCAGATATGAAAATCTGATTTCTTTTCTAAAGTTGGTAAGGAAGCATCCTGACCAGTCAGTATCCACCCAGTTGACCTTATAGACTGACTATAAAGAAATATAAATAAAAAGAATGTAATTGAATGTTGAAAGAATAAAATCACCTTTAACTTTCCATTTCAATGTAACTATTTTCAGATTTCATCTTTCACTCTTTGTACAGAGTGACTGACTTATATTGCATGTACACACTATTTTTGTCCTCTTTTTGAAAACCTCAGCACTATATTGGACATATGTTTATATTCTTTTATAATTACAATGTTAACAGAAAGTTTCATTTTGTGAAGTGTTAAAAATATGTTAATCTTTTGGTTTATTTCCCCTCAGTTGACATGAGACCATACACAAAACCTGATATTTCTACAAAGACTGGAAGATGAGATATGAAAATAGTTGTGGGTTTTCTTTTTTTCTCTTTTGAGTGACAAGTTGACTCAGGAGAGGAAAGCCCAAG
The DNA here is from genome assembly GCA_006410635.1 of Cephalophus harveyi. NCBI lineage: Eukaryota > Metazoa > Chordata > Mammalia > Artiodactyla > Bovidae > Cephalophus > Cephalophus harveyi. The sequence goes on from SJYT01003322.1 coordinate 144,693, forward strand.
CTGCATGTCTGTCTCCCTCCTCCCCTCCCTGCCTCACCCCTGCAGACAGGCCTGTGCTGTGCTTAGTTGCTCAGTCGTGTCTGACTCTTTGCAACCCCTTGGACTGTAGCCCACCAGATTCCTCTGTCCGTGGGGATTCTCCAGGCAAGAATACTGGAGTGGGTTGCCATGCCCTCCTCCAGGGGATCTTCCCATCCCAGGGATTGAAGCCAGGTCTCCAGCATTGCAGGCAGATTCTTTACCATCTGAGCACCAGGGCAGGTAGGCAGACTGGCCTGCCCTTCTCCAAAGCCCCCATAGGCCTGGGGCGGGGGGAGGGAGCAAGGCAGTGAGAGGATGGATGACCTTACCTTTGCTGCTCCTGGCTTGGTCTCCTGAAGGCCCCAGGATCTCTGACATGCAACAAGTAGGGTTGTCAGAGGGAATAGGAAGGCTCTGATGGGGTCAGTGTATAAGGCACCCTGCTAAACATTTCAGGGCAGTTACCAGCCCTTGAAACATTGCATATAAAATTATTCTATATAGAAAATATTGCATGTAAAATTAGTAAATAAGAATCACCAAATAATTTTAATATTTAATGTTTTATATATTTTTAAGTTTTTTCAGGTTTCTTAGTTATCAGGACCTTGACCATGAAACATGATAATATGATAGTTCATAGTTAACAGTCCATGTCTTTGAATATATCAGTAGTTGTTTGATTAGTATCAGTGTCTTTTTGAAGCAGGCATCACCTTTGGGTTTACAGTAGTCAAAAAGAGTTTCTTGGTTTTATGAACACCTAATTTTTCCTTCTGGAAAGTTTCTTCATGAGTGAGTGGCAGTGTGTCCAGGGAATGTTAGGTAGATTACGTATTAGTTGTTCAGTCACTCAGTTGTGTCCACCTCTTTGCAACCCATGGACTGCAGCACGACAGGCCTCCCTGTCCTTCACCATCTCCTGGAGTTTGCTCAAACTCATGTCCATTGAGTCAGTGATGCCATCCAGCCATCTCATCTTCTGTCGTCCCTTTCTCCTGTCCTCAATCTTTCCCAGCATCAGGGTCTTTTCCAATGAGTCAACTCTTCAGATCAGGTGGCCAGAGTATTAGAACTTCAGCTTAATCATCAGCCCTTCCAATGAATGTTAAAGTAGTTGGAGAGTAGTTAACCCATGCAGGATTGATTTTAAGTGTAAGGGGGGAAAATGGTAGGTCAAGATGGGCTCCAGTGATTGTAGAGGCTTCACAGAGAAGGTGACAGAGAAACTATTACTAGAAATGAAGACAGGCTTTGGATGGAGAAGGATGTTTTAGGCTGGGGAAGCAGCACCCATCGGGTTCTAGATGGGGGACAGAGGAGGCACCTGCCACAGGTCGTGAGATCTTCTTGGCTCTCCCGAGTGGGAGGGAATAGTGGCCCCAAAGTTGGACTGGTGTGGGACTTTCTGGTGGTCCAGAGGTTAGGGCTGTAAGCTTGCAGTGCAGAGGACATGAGTTCAATCTCTGTTTGGGGAACTAAGATCCCACATGCAGAGGGGCATGGCCAAAAACAAAAAAGTTGGTTTGATGGTTAGATAGGCCTTGATAGCCTTACAGAGGCGTCACAGACAATTTCCATATAGGAGAGAGAGACATGGTAATGTGGAAACGCGATGTGCTTCCCTTTGGGAACAGTGGGATCTGACTCTATTCATGAGGACCAGAGGGAACTGCCACCCCTCTCCTCTTCTACTGCTGCCTAGGACATGGTCTTTCTAAGGCAGAGTCCGGGAGGAACCCCGAGGCAGTGTTTCTCAGCTTGTTTTCCTGGCTTACACACACTCCCATCAGCAAAGTCTTGTGGGTTCAACTTCTGCCTGGGGAAAAGGATAAAGCAGCACTGGGAGAAGGGACAGGCCATTCTTAAAGTTTTTTTTTTTTTTTCTTTCAAATTTTACATTCTCCATTTTATTTTATTTTTTTAAATTTAATTTATTTATTTTAATTGGAGGCTAATTACTTTACAATATCGTAGTGGTTTTTGCCATACACTGACATGAATCAGCCATGGGTGTACATGTGTTCCCTATTTTAAAGTTTTTCCCCAGAGATTTTTACCTGCAGCTAGCTCCCAACCCCCACTGCTACCTTTTTGAGTCACTTATTCAACTAGAGTCCATCTGGAGCATTGAGAAAAGGGGACAAGACCCAGTGTGGGCAGGACAGAGTGAGAGGTGAGAGGTCAAATTACTTCTTCCCTCTTTTCCCATTGGTCTTCCTTAGGGCAGGCGGGAATTTGGCTTAGGAGCTCTACTATTAAAAAGCATTAGGGGGACTTTGCTGGTGGTTCAGTGGTAGAGGCTTGGCCTTCCAGTGCAGAGGGTACAGGTTCAGTCCTTGGTTGGGGTGCACGAAGATCCCAGACTTTAGCCAAAAACTAAAACATAAAAAAATAAAGCAAAATTGTAACAAATGCAATAAAGACTTAAAAAAAAATGGCCGATATAAAAAAAAATCTTAAAAACAAAGCGTTAGGGAGAATGCCAGCTCTCCTAATGCTAGGGAATGCATTTTCATTGTAAACTTAATTCTGTGTGTTTGTGTGTATGTGTGTGTGTGTGTCTGAGAGTGTATTAGAAACCGTGTGTGTGTGTGTCTGAGAGTGTATTAGAAACCGTGTGTGTGTGTGTGTCTGAGAGTGTATTAGAACCGTGTGTGTGTGTGTGTGTGTGTGTCTGAGAGTGTATTAGAAACTGTGTGTGTGTGTCTGAGAGTGTATTAGAACTGTGTGTGTGTGTATGTGTGTATGTGTGTCTGAGAGTGTATTAGAAACTGTATGTGTGTGTGTGTCTGAGAGTGTATTAGAAACCGTGTGTGTGTGTGTGTAGTATTTTCTACACTGTTTCCTGATTTTCTGCCTCTGGCATTAGATTTTGAGCTAAATAAAGGCATGAACTACTTAGTACATTTTTGTTCACTGGTAAGTTTGAAATTAAGTTTAAAACAAGGGGAAAAAAGCATTTTGGTGGAATATATCATGAACCTATGTTCAAAACTTAGTTTTGATCTGTGTCATCCTCAAAAGTAGAAAATAGTTTTGTTGAGTTTGAGGGGAAAAAATGTTTCAAATATAAAGAAGCTAATTGTTTTAACATTACAGGTACTTTCTGTTGTGTGTGAACTACTTTTTCTATGGAGAGACTGTGGCTGATTATTTTGCTACATTTGTTCAAAGAGAAGAGCAACTTCAGTTCCTCATTCGCTACCACAGATTTATATCATTTGCCCTGTATCTGGCAGGTAAGTTAAGGAAAAGACTCTGTATTGATTTGTAGCCAGTGTATGTTACATGCTTATTTTTATTTATGTTAAATTGTAACATCCTTTTTTGGTTACATTTGAATCCACTTTCTCTTTTTAAATGTCTCATATATAAAACTACTTTCATCACAGTCTAAATAAACTGCTGTTGCTGCTAAGTCGCTTCAGTTGTGTCCGACTCTGTGCAACCCCACAGACGGCAGCCCACCAGGCTCCGCTGCCCCTGGGATTCTCCAGGCAAGAACGCTGGAGTGGGTTGCCATTTCCTTCTCCAATGCGTGAAAGTGAAGTCGCTCAGTCGTGTCCGACTCTTCGCGACCCCAAACTGCAGTTACTCCCTAATGGTGGTTAAAAAAAGTACTTGGTGGCTGAAAAAAAGTACTTGCTTAGTAATCTGTCTATATATTTGAAAATTTTCTTTGTAAATTATAGTAAAAGAACTTGAAGCATATGGATTATTTACCAAGTAATGATATAATTTACAAAGAAACTTTCACATATATATTGCTTTATTTGTTCCTAGGAAATAGTTTTATATAGAATTAATCAGGGTACTTAGTTTTCCTGACATTTTTTATTATATAGTCATTTATATATAAATATATATATATTTGTTTATAGTGGGCTATCACATTTTTATGATTTTAGATTAAGAGTCAGATGCTTAGGATAACATTAGAATGAACAGATTTGTGGCTGTCCAGTAGTTAGGCTCCATACTTCCACTGCAGGGGGCCCAGGTTTGATCCTTGGTCAGGGAACTAGGATCTCAAAAGCCATGCATGCAGCATGGCCAAAAAAAACAACAAACCAGATTTGTTTTCCATCGAAGTTGACCAATTATAAAAGAAATTTCTTTAAAAATTGACTCAGATATGTACTTTAGTAAAAATGATCTATTATTTTTATTTGGCTTTACTGGGTCTTAGTTTTAGTTGGAGCATGTGATATCTAGTTCCCAAACCAGAGATTGAACCTGGGCCCTTTGCATTGGGAACATGGAATCTTAGCCACTGACCACCAGGGAAGTCCCTAGATATGTACTTGTAAAAAGTCAGATTTCCAGTATGAATCCTGGTCCCACCGCTTACATGCTGAATAAACTTTGAGAAATGTAATTAACTAATCTGTGCCTTAGTTTCTGCACAAAGCACTTAGAGCAGTATCTGGTGCTATTTAAATATTGAGTATTATCATTATTTTCACTTTTAAAGGCAGAAATGAAATTTATTTGTGAGTTTTCTCTTTAGCTCTTAATGGTTACTGTTTTAGCTCTTAGGGGTTTCCTCATAAATAAATTCTTCTCCAGTTAGTACAATTTTGGAAACTTAATACAATATGGATGACTCCTTTCCATTTCTCATTAAACAAAAAAATATACAGAGTGTGAGGGAAAGTTAGTCCTTTAAAAGTATGTCATTTTAATTCAATAATTAAAATACATTCTTCTTTATAGCTGAGTAATATTCAGTTGTATATATGTAACACAATTTCTGTATCCATTCATCTGCAGGTGGACATCTAGGTTGCTTCCATGTCCCAGCTATTGTAAATAGTGCTATAGTGAACACTGGAGTACATGCGTCTCTTTCAATTATAGTTTTCTCAGCTTTTGTGCTCAGTAGTGAGACTGTTGGGTCATATGGTAGTTCTATTCCTAGTTTTTTAAGGAATCTCCATGTTGTTCTCCATAATGACTATCCATTTACATTCCCACCAGCGATGAAAGAGGGTTCCTTTTTTTCTACATGCTCTCCTGCATTTACTGTTTACAGATTTTTTTTAACGATGGCCATTCTGACCTGCGTGAGATGATACCTCATTGTAGTTTTGATTTGCATTTCTCTGATAATGAATGATGTTGAGCATCTTTTTATGTGTTTGTTCACCGTCTGTATGCCTTCTTTGGAGAAATGCCTGTGTAGGGCTTCCACCCATTTTTTGATTGGGTTGTGTGTTTTTCCGGTATTGAGCTGCATGAGCTGCTTGTGTATTTTGGAGATTACTCCAGTTGTTTCCCTTGCAGTTATTTTTTTCCCATTCTGAGGGTTGTCTTTTAATCTTGTCTTTTGTTTCCTTTGCCGTGCAACTTGTTTCTTTTTATAATATTGTATACATGATACCCTCTCAACTAATTCTTTACAGTCATTGTTGTTCCTCCCCTTAAATTTCTGACTATCAAATCAGTATTTATTCCTCTTTTTCTAATTGATTTCTATCATTGGCATAGCTCGCCATTGCTCTTCTATAGAATCACAGAAGCTCCTTGAAAGTCATTGTCATTCTTTCAACAAATACTCGAGTACTTTCCAAGTGCCAGTGCTGTGCATGGTATGAGGATACAAAGGGAAACAGGCCATTAGTGTGCCTGCCAGGGTCTGGCAACTGCTGAGACATGTGTCCCCTCGTTCATTGCTGGAATGTGAACAAGGACCTCTAAGACCACGAAGAAAGGGAAGGAGGGCCTTGCTTTACTGGGGCGGGAAGGCCATTGAAGGCCTTGGAGAAGAGATGATTGTTGTTCAGTCGCTAAATCATGTCTGACTCTTTGTGAGCTCGTGGACTGCAGCGCTCCAGGCTCTCCTGTCCTTCACTGTCTCCCAGAGTTTGCTCAAACTCATGTCCCTTGAGTTGGTGATGCTATCTAACCATTTCATCCTCTGCCATCCCCTTCTCCTTTTGCCTTCAGTCTTTGAGGGGGAAGTGGCAAGCCACCTCAGTATTCTTGCTCTGAGAACCCCATGAACAGTATGAAGAGATGATCGGTGTCATGAAAAGCAAAGAACAAGCAGGTGTTTGCCAGGTGGAGAGTGGGAAAGGGCATTCCAGGTAGAGAAACCAGCTGTGCCGTCTTGGGAATGAGAGTGGCATGTTCGGGACCCATGGGAGGAACTGAAGGTTGTACAAGTAGACAGGAGCCCCATCTTGAGGAGCCTTGTATATCAGAGGAAGACTGTGGGCTTTATTCCTAGGAAACTACTGGAGGATTTCAAGCTAAGAGATATTATAACCAGGTTAGTAATTCAATGAATGGTGAGTGGGAGACATTAATAGAGTGACAAGATAGGCAATTGTTGTTTTAATTTATACTAAATATAAAAGCCTCTTGATGAAAGTGAAAGAGGAGAGCGAAAAAGTTGGCTTAAAGCTCAACATTCAGAAAACGAAGATCATGGCATCTGGTCCCATCACTTCATGGGAAATAGATGGGGAAACAGTGGAAACAGTGTCAGAAAACTGTGGAAAATTCTGAAAGAGATGGGAATACCAGACCACCTAACCTGCCTCTTGAGAAATCTGTATGCAGGTCAGGAAGCAACAGTTAGGACTGGACATGGAACAACAGACTGGTTCCAAATAGGAAAAGGAGTGCGTCAAGGCTGTATATTGTCACCCTGCTTATTTAACTTATATGCAGAGTACATCATGAGAAAGGCTGGACTGGAAGAAACACAAGCTGGAATCAAGATTGCCGGGAGAAATATCAATAACCTCAGATATGCAGATGACACCACCCTTATGGCAGAAAGTGAAGAGGAGCTAAAAGGCCTCTTGATGAAAGTGAAAGAGGAGAGTGAAAAAGTTGGCTTAAAGCTCAACATTCAGAAAACGAAGATCATGGCATCTGGTCCCATCACTTCATGGGAAATAGATGGGGAAACAGTGGAAACAGTGCCAGACTTTATTTTTTTGGGCTCCAAAATCACTGCTGATGGTGACTGCAGCCATGAAATTAGAAGACGCTTACTCCTTGGAAGAAAAGTTATGACCAACCTAGATAGCATTTTCAAAAGCAGAGGCATTACTTTGCCGACTAAGGTCCGTCTAGTCAAGGCTATGGTTTTTCCTGTGGTCATGTATGGATGTGAGAGTTGGACTGTGAAGAAGGCTGATCGCCGAAGAATTGATGCTTTTGAACTGTGGTGTTGGAGAAGACTCTTGAGAGTCCCTTGGACTGCAAGGAGATTCAACCAGTCCATTCTGAAGGAGCTCAACCCTGGGATTTCTTTGGAAGGAATGATGCTAAAGCTGAAACTCCAGTACTTTGACCACCTCATGCGAAGAGTTGACTCTTTGGAGAAGACTCTGATGCTGGGAGGGATTGGGAGCAGGAGAAGAAGAGGACGACCGAGGATGAGATGGCTGGATGGCATCACGGACTCGATGGATGTGAGTCTGAGTGAACTCCGAGAGATGGTGATGAACAGGGAGGCCTGGCGTGCTGCGATTCATGGGGTCGCAAAGAGTCGGACACGACTGAGTGACTGAACTGAACTGAACTGACCTGTGCGAGCAGACACAGAGGTTATTCCTGGCGGCATGGCCTGGTTGGAAAGCTGTGACCACAGCCCCCGGTGCTTCAGTCCACCTACCTTTGAAGGCCATCTGAAGAAAGACACAAATCCTGTGTGCTGTGAGAACCATACCTTGACATCTTCTGATGAGATCAAGAAAGAGCCAGTAGCCAAACTTTGAGACTGAAGGTCAGCTGCTTGGAAGAAAATCTCAGAGAGAATGTTGACGATCTCTTAAGAAATGCACCCTCAGGGTCTTCCCTGGTAGCTCCGTGGTTAAGACTCTGCCTGCCAATGCAGGGGACATGGGTTCAATCCCTGATCTGAGAAGGTCCCACGTGCCGTGGAGTAACTAAGCCCGTGTGCCACAACTACTGAGCCTGTGTTCTGGAATCCGGGAGCCACAACTACCGAAGCTCGCACGCCTGGAGCCCATGCTCTGCAACTGGAGAAGCCACTGCAGCGAGAAGCCCCTGCACAGCCGAGAGCGGCCCCTGCGCTCGGCAGCCGGAGAGCGGCCCCTGCACAGCCGAGAGCGGCCCCTGCCCTCGGCAGCAGGAGAGCGGCCCCTGCGCTCGGCAGCTGGAGGCAAGGCCGCGAGCAGCAGCGAAGCCCGCGCGGGCAGAATAAACAAACACACATCGAAGAAAGAAATACGTCCTCACCGGTGCCCTTGGTGACACAGCGGTCAGTACTGTGTGGAAAGGCACAGGCATCCTGAAAGTGAAGGCTTAGCCAGCTTACCTCACTCTTTTTCCTGTCTGTACAGAGAGAGGGAGATGATGATACTCTGGCCCAATAAAGGAGCTTTTTCAATAATTACAAAAGTAAAATTCTAAGCAATTAAAAAAGAAACATTCTCTGGGAGTGTTTTTTAAATTTCTTTTTTCAGTCTTGAAATTGATGGTGTCTTAGATATGACAAAATACAGTCTATGTTTTATGAACCTCTTGCCGTGCCCAGTTCTTTTAGTTTTTTTTTCCGGCTGCCCTAGGCAGCCTGTGGGATCCCATTAGCATTGCGGGTGTGGAGTCTTAACCGCTGGACCATCAGGGAAAGTCCCCTGGTTCCTGTTATAGATGACTGGTTGGTACTGATTGTGTAGGTGACTGTCCCCTGCTCAGCTGCGTTGGCAGCCTGTAGATCCTGAATCACGGTGCTCACCTCCCTTCGGACGTCCCAGTAGCAGCGCCCAGCAGCGGCCTCTTCCTTCCTCTTCCCAGCAGTGTGTTAGTCTTCTTATCTTGGCTGCTCTGCCAGGCTAAGCTGTGAGATCCTCTTTAACTCTGAGGCATGGTAACTGCTAGCAGTCATCTGGATTTGAGGACTGGGGAGAGACAGGTGATGGTAACCTTAGGAAGCAGGAGTCATGGGAACTAGTCATCAGGGGTCCTTGGGTTATGTCTGTGTGTCTCCCCAAGTGCTTGGGGGGTCCTTGGGTTATGTCCATGCATCGCCCCACCTGTTTGTACTGCCAAACATCACTGACTGCACCCCGTGTGCTGTGGGGATCCATCCCAGGCTCCTGCCAGGCCCTGTATGACCTGAGTCTGCTTCTCTCTGCAACCTCCTCTCCAGTTTCTCCTGTTTTCTTACTCTCCTCCAGCCCTCCCTATTTCCTGCTTCTGGAACATTCCACATCCCCCCCCCCCCACCCCCGAGCGTTTCTGCCTGCAGTTCCTCCTGTCTTGAATGCCTTTTGCACAGCTGCCCTTCCCTAATTCTCTAGGACTCAGCTCAGCCATGCCCTGTAAGAGAGGCTTTCCCTTTAACCTCTACTATAGCTCCTCCATTCACCGTATAATTACATCATTTGTCGTGATCTCTGTCTCTGTCACTTCTCTGTTTTGTTCACCACTGTAATCGAATGCCTGGCACTTAGCAGACAATAAATACTGCTAGACACTCAATAAACATTGCTGGACTGAATCAATAGTATTAAATCAGCTGATAATGCAGAGTTGGAAGGAATAGAAACTGCTCCTTGTTATCCAAGAGGCCACTAATGAATCCAAAAGGGAACACTTAGAGGGAGGCAAATTGATCAGCTTTTCAGCAGTTCGAGCTTCTCAGTGGTGGGGTGAGTGCCTTCTCTGTGGGGAGTAGTCAACAGTGGTTCTGTGTTGTCGACAGGATTCTTGCCCTGGATGTTACTTGTATTCTCATCACATCTACATCATCTACCGGTCTTGCTTCAACTGCACATATGACTTTTGCCACTAGATGGCGAGAAATGATTCCTAAATCAGTGTTTCTTTTTTTTTTTTTTTTTTGGTAATTGTTTGCTTGTGAGATCTTAGTTCCCCCACCAGGGATTGAACCTATGTCTGTTACAGGGAAAGCTCAGAGTTGCGAGTCTACCGCTGGACTGCCAGGGAGTTCTCAAGAACACTTTTTTCATAGCGCTTATATACGCAACACACATTGAAACAGAAGTTTCACAAAAACAGTCCTGGCTTCTCCAATATACTTTGTTGCTGCTATTTTCTGCTTTACTGTGTTCGACTTCATTTTTTAAAATGGAAATTTGCAAACTATTACATTGATTTTGTGATATGAATGGGTCACAACTCATTGTTCAAAAAGCACTACTCTTATTGGCTGAGATGTGTGTCTTAGTTCCCCAATCAGGAATTGAACCCTCGCGTTGAGCAGTGAAGTCCTCAGCACTGGCTGCTGCTGCTAAGTCGCTTCAGTCGTGTCTGACTCTGTGCGACCCCATAGACAGCAGCCCACGAGGCTCCCCCGTCCCTGGGATTCTCCAGGCAAGAACACTGGAGTGGGTTGCCATTTCCTTCTCCAGTGCATGAAAGTGAAAAGTGAAAGTGAAGTCGCTCAATCATGTCCGGCTCTTAGCGACCCCATGGATTGCAGCCCACCAGGCTCCTCCGTTCATGGGATTTTCCAGGCAAGAGTACTGGAGTGGGTTGCCATTGCCTTCTCCACCTAAGCACTGGACCTCCAAGGAATTCCTGAGAATCACTGTTTTAGACAACTGAGCAACTTTGCTTTGTAAAACTCGGTCTGCTGTTCTCCTTGGACAGTCTGGGGTTTTAGCAAATTGTGTTCTTTAGTATTTTGGGTGTTTCTCATGTGTGCTTCCTTGTGAATGCCTTTGGATGTGCAGACATGGGTGCAGGAGACTGGGGGGCATGTTTGTACAGAATTCAGCAGCTGTTGCTGTTAAGGCAGCAGTAAGCCTTGTTGGTAGAGGCTTCCCAGGTGGCGCAGCAGTAAAGAATCTGCCTGCCAGTGCAGGAGACTCAGGAGACATGGGGTTCATCCCTGGGTTGGGATGATCCCCTGGAGTAGGAAATGGCAACCCACTCCAGTATTCTTGCTTGGGAAATCCCATGGACAGAGGAGCCTGGCGGGGCTACAGTCAATGGAGTGGCAAAGAATTGGACATGACTGAGCGACTGAGCGCATAAGCCTTGTTGGTAGGTATGAAGAAAAGAAAAGATGTAATTTGTGCTTCTGGGAGCTTAGAACTTAATTGGGTGACACCATACACACACACACGCTCACACACATGCTTTAAGTTTCAGCTTACTTACTTACCAGGCAACGTGGAGTGGATGTGTCATGCGGAATATCACTTAGGATGCTTAAGGTTGTAAGTAACAGAAGCCTGACTCAATTTGATGTAAGTGGTAAAGACATTTATTATCTCACTAAATTTTCATTGTGTGGTAGAGAAGGCTCTGGGCCCCTGGGGGGTGTGGTATGGCCCTAGGGATCCAGATTCCTTCCTGACTTCTCATTTATCCTGAGGCTGGTTCCACTTTTGTTTGCTAGGAGATTTCCAGTGGTAATCAGGGCTTTAGCTCCCAGGCTTGGACCACGCCATCTATCATTGGTTGTAGTGTAGACTAGGCTTGAGAACCTTTAGGCTACCCTGACACTTTCCAAATTGTAGCTGTTTTAGAGATACCAAGGGAACATTTCATGCAAGGATGTGCTCGATGAAGGACAGAAATGGTACCTAACAGAAGCAGAAGATATTAAGAAGAGGTGGCAAGAATACACGGAAGAACTGTACAAAAAAGATCTTCACGACCCAGATAATCATGATGATGTGATCACTAATCTAGAGCCAGACATCTTGGAATGTGAAGTCAAGTGGGCCTTAGAAAGCATCACTACGAACAAAGCTAGTGGAGGTGATGGAATTCCAGATGAGCTGTTTCAGATCCTGAAAGATGATGCTGTGAAAGTGCTGCACTCAATCTGCCAGCAAATTTGGAAAACTCAGCAGTGGCCACAGGACTGGAAAAGGTCAGTTTTCATTCCAAGCGTGCTGCGATTCGTGGGGTCGCAAAGAGTCAGACACGACAGCGACTGAACTGAACTGAACTGAGCTATTTTATTTGTTCCTGGTTCCTCCACTACAGCCTTCTTAAGGGACATGAAAGAACTGACAAAGCCAGGAGAAATACTTTGGTAGCTATTAGTGATATTTGCTATTTATTTTTGGGTCTCCCTTCCCCTGGACACAAAACTCTTGTTTGAGCAGAGTTACCTGACTAGCTCCGGCCGGTGAGTTTGCTGTGTGAATAAATGTTCGAAGAGCTGTATGAAACATGAGGTGAGTTTACTTGCTGTTTAGGGTCCTGGGAAAGGAATTAATGAAATGCGGGAAGAGAGAGGTAAGAAATGACTGTGGTGGGAAGTGTGATGGGAGTGACTGTGAATGTAAAGGTGGATGGATGGATGAGTTTGTTTAAACTTGTGCTGAAGCATTAAATGTTATTTAACCTTTCATTTTTAAAAATTGAACTGTAGTGGATTTACAGTGTATTAATTACTGCTTACAACATAGTGATTCAGTTATACATATATATGTGTGTGTGTGTGTGTATACTCCCACACATATGATCTTTTTAAAAATATTCTCTTCTGTTATGGTTTAATGTAGGATATTGAATATAGTTCTCTGCTATACAGTAGGGCTTTGTTGTTTATACATTCTATATGTAATAGCCGACATCTGCTAACCCCAACCTCCCTCTCCATCCTTCCACCAGTCCCCTCCCCTTTGACAACCACCAGTCTGCTTTCTATGTCCACGATCCGTTTCTGTTCCATCAGTTCAGTTCAGTCCAGTCGCTCAGTGTGTCTGACTCTTTGCGACCCCAGGGACTGTAGCACACCAGGCCTCCCTGTCCATCACTAAACTCATGTCCATCGAGTCGGTGATGCCATCCAACCATCTCATCCTCTGTCGTCCCTTCTCCTCCTGCTCTCAATCTTTCCCAGCATCAGGGTCTTTTCCATTGAGTCGGTTCTTTGCATCAGGTGACCAAAGTATTGGAGTTTCAGCTTCAGCATCAGTCCTTCTAGTGAGTATTCAGGACTGATCTCCTTTAGGATGGACTGGTTGGATCTCCTTGCAGTCCTAGGGACTCTTAGGAGTCTTCTCCAACACCACAGTTCAAAAGCATCAGTTCTTTGATGCTCAGCTTTCTCTGTAGTTCAGGTCTCCCATCCAAATATGACCCCTGGAAAAACCACAGCCTGGACTAGACGGACCTTTGTCAGCAAACATTTCTGTTTCATGGAGAGGTTCATTTGTGTCATAGTTTAGATTCCACATGTAAGTGACATCACATGGCATTTATCTTTCTTTTTCTGACTTCGCTTATTATGATAGCCTCCAGTTGCATGATTTGGCCAGAGATGAATCTTCGGATCCTTGATCTGGTTCCTGGGAACTTGCCCATGGAACCTGGCCTGACCCTACTCTCTAATCACCTGTTTCCTTTTCCATCTCTTTCAGGTTTGCAGTGAGCATTGGCTACTGGCAGGACCCTTACATCCAGCATTTGGTGAGACTCTCCAAAGAGAGGAAGGCGCCTGAAATTAACAGAGGCAAGTGCCCAGCTCCCTTCTCTACATCTCATGAGTCCCTGGGGTTCTAGGAATTCATTCTTAAAAAGAGAGTTCTGGGGTGTACTGTCTCCACCAGAGTGCTCGTTTCCCAACTTCCACACCAGCACAGTGTGTTATGAAACTTTTAATCTTTATTCCTCTGGTACATGAAAAATGGTGTTTTACATTCGTCTTATTTTAAGGTGTGGTTGACACTCATTCTGTGTTTAAAAGCCACTTACATATCTTTTACTGAGAGCTGTCTGTTCATGTAGGGGGTTATTTTTGTTGTTGTTGCCCTATTTTGTTAGTAACACTGTAAGGTTCTGCAAGTAATTTCCAGCAAGGAAGTCAAAGGATTTGAGACAGGAGTGTGACTTAGTTGCAGCCAGATTGAAAAATTGACCACTGACCATGATTCTTGTGGGTAGGGGGGAATCTTGGCCCTAAAGATGGGTCCTGTAGGTGGGTTCTGTAAGAACTGCAAAGAAATGTGTAAATGGTGGTTTCTGAAGAGAAGGACTTGGTAGTTGACATTGAACTGAGGGTAAAACTGGGCAGCAGTTAGCCCAGGCAAGGCCTGGCCAAGAGGCCTTCCTGAAGCCCGCCTCCACCGCTGTCCAGACAGATTTCCCAGGGAATGTTCTGGAGGCAGGCAGCCGCCGTTCTTCATAGCCCCGGGCCATGTGGCAGCCCCCTTCCTTCTTCCTTTCCTGGGTCCACATCTCTAGACTGGGGACCTCCAGCCCAGGAGGAGGGCACTGCCCAAACGCCTGAGGTGAGGACAGTTTTTCCTCAAATGGAAACCATTGTGGATGATATTCTGCAGAATACAATAAAGATGATGTACTAGAGGCATTTCCCTGGCAGCCCAGCAGTTAAGACTCCATGCTTCCACTGCAGGGAGCATGGGTTCGAGCTCTGACTGGGGAACTAAGATCTTGCATGGTTCACGGTGCAGCCAAAAAAAAAAGGTGATTTACTAGAAAAATAAAATGCAAACACAAGCCCAAAGTATTTGTTTATTTATAAAACATGTAGGGGTTATCAACTGATTATTTGGCCGAAGCACACAGCTTTGTGGGATCTTAGTTCCCTGCCCAGGGATCAAACTCTGATCCCTGGCAGTGGAAACATAGAGTCCTAACCACTGGACTGTTAGGGAATCCCCCCAAATTATTTATCAGCACATTCACTAAAATTTCTCTGTCAAATGCCAGTTTCTGAATGCTACTCTCAAATTTTACTCTTAAAGCATTTACACCTTGAGTATCAGGCCGTTAGAACAGACACCCGCGATCTTCCTGTCTCCCTTCCGGGTTTCCCTTCTCCTTTGTTCCAGCTCCTCACCCTAGAGCATAACAAGTCCATTCATTAGGCCACCACTTGCTGGTACCTCCGGTTCCCCACTTTGCCACCCTCATGTTGGTGATGCCATTTTGTAAACACAGAGGCTGTAACCTACACAGGATGGAGGTGAAAGCAACAAGAGAAGAATCATGGCTCTCTTTGCTTTGACGTTCATCTGCTCAATTTCTTGAACTAAAAATGTTATTTTCCATGTGTGCTCTGTCCCTGAATCGTGTCCAACTCTTTGGGACCCTATGGACTGTAGCTCACCAGGCTTTGTCCATGGGATTCTCCAGGCAAGAATACTGGAATGGGTTGCCATGCCCTCCTCCAGGGGATCTTCCTACCCCAGGGATCAAACTAGCATCTCCTGCTTCTCTTGCATTGCAGACAAGTTTTAGCAGCGTACTCATTAACTTCCCCAGGAGCCGTGAAAAAGCACCTTTCCAAGAGGGCATTTGGATCAGATGTCTTGATAAAAGACACTCGTCTTTCCTAAGTAACAGGACAGGGCATTTTATTTTTCTTAAACTACCATTAAGTAGCTTATACTTATTTTGGTCCAACCAGCTTTTTTTTTTTGTTTTTTTTCTTAAAAGAAGAATTTGGAAGTCATTGTTTCTCCTGACCCTGAAGAAGGGCACAGCGTTGCTCTGTTCTCCCAGCACTGTGGGCTTTGCACGGATTATTCCTGTCGTCACCAAGTGATAGCTTGCTTCTCTGTCTGTCACTTAGGATATTTTGCTCGAGTCCATGGCGTCAGTCAGCTTACAAAGGCATTTCTACGGAAGACAGAATGTAATTGTCAAATTCTAAATCTTGGGGCCGGGATGGATACCACCTTCTGGATGTTAAAGGTAAATTTCCCCCCTTCTCTTCAGTCATTTTAATTTAGTTTGTTGAAGATGTTCACCTGGTTCAAAAACTTGAAAAAAGAGATTAAAATGGGGTGACAGCCTGTCTCCCATCCCCCACAACTTCCATCAGCTCCGTACTTTATCCCACCAGGGCCCTAGATGTGTGGGTTGTTGCTCACATTTTGCTGCCACAAACAGGGTTATAATACAATTCCTTGGGTACATTCTCCTCTGCATGTGTGGAAATGTATCAGGAGAAAGAATTCTACCAGTCGAACTGCTGAGACAAAAGAACACATGTATTTATAATTTTGATGAGAACTGAAGATTTTATTGTTAGAATAACAGTGTCTTAGGTAGTAACATTGGGAGATTGGCAAGACTGGGTAAAGATAACATGATCCAAAGGCTTTCTGAAGTCATTCTCTGATTTGATTCCTCAACTGTTCTGTTTGGGGTTGTTCAAGGGCAGGTGTGATTACACTCACTCACAGGTAAAGGAAACTTGGGTCTGCTTAGTGGCAGACCCAGGGCTGAAGTTCTGATCTTTGATTCCTGGACTGGATTTTATCACCAAACCTTTTCCCTACATATATCTCACTGATGGCATTTTTCTTTCTTTTTTTTTTTTTTGGTAGGTTTGTACAGATTTTTCTTGGTTCTTCTAACATGTGGCAATAACGGGTATGTGCATTCTCCAGATTTCGTGCAGTCAGAGAGCACGATAAATCAGAGGGTACAGGCATAAGCCAACCTGCGTTTTCTGTTTTGTCCCCTGTCACCTGATAAGAAGGTCTTTGGTCATAAGAACTCTCACCCTTTCTCTTACTCAAAAATCAGTGGCCTCACCATGGCCCTGGTGTTAATCATTTGCCGCTGCATTCTTCCTTCTGGATAAGATAACTGATATTTATGACGTGCTTTTTTTTTTTTTTTTAATCTATTAATTTATGGCTGTGCTGGGTCTTCGCTGCTGTAAGCTTTTCTCTAGTTGCGGCAAGTGGGGACTCCTCTCTTGATGCAGGGCTTGGGCTTCTCATTGTGGGGGCTTCTCGTTACAGAGCATGGGCTCTAGGGCACAGACTCGGGAGTTGTGGCTACCAGGCTCTAGAGCACAGGCTCAGTAGCTACCGCTCTGTGGCACGTGGGGTCTTCCTGGATCAGAGATTGAACCTGTGTCTCCTGAATTGGCTGGCAGATTCTTTACGACTGAGCCACCAGGGAAGTCCCTATGAAGTGTGGTCACATACGTGACCTCAGAAATTAACATGAGAGCTCTGTTGGGGGAGCTTACACAGATGGGGAATACGGGGTCTTGGAAGTTCTTCCCCCAAATTGGACAGCTAGTGGCACTGGAATGTGGACCAACATTGGCCTGCAGCTCATCAAACTCCCGATTCCTTCCTCTTTCATCTGCACGCAGCCCTGTGGTTGCTTCAGGGGTCTTTTCTCTGGGTTAGTTGTGCCCCTATACCACTGTGACCCTAGTGTGGTGGAAGCAACTGGAACAGAATGCAGTGTAAAAGAGTGTTACTGCCGGCATTAATATGGGCTGCTGGAGAGATCCCTCCTTCAACCTGACACCCTTTGGACTTGGCCATGTTTTTTTTTCTTTTACCCCCATCTTGCAGGTGGGTTAATCATTAATAAATCTGAGATTTTAATTTCTGAGCAAGGTACATGGAGGCATATGTGCCCCTTGCAAGAAACAAAGACAAGGGGCTTCCCCAGTGGCTCAGTGAATAAGAATCCGCCTGCCAAATAAATGCACGAGACACGGGTTCAATCCATGATTTGGGAGGATCCCACATGCCACAGAGCAGCTGAGCCCATGCACCCCAGCTATTGAGCCTGTGCTCTAGAGCCCAGGCGCCCCAACCATTGAGCCCATGTACCGCAACTACAGAAGCCTGCCTGCCCGGGAGCCTGTCCTATGCAACAGGAGAAGACACAGCAACTAGAGAGTAGACACTACACGCTGAAACTAGAGAAAAGCCGGCACAACAGTGAAGACCCAGCACAGCCAAAAATAAATAAAATTATTAAAAGAAAAAGAGGCGAGAAAGGGGACTAGCACAGGGCCTCAAAGGCCTATGTGGAGATTTGGAAATCAGTGTAATTATTTGATAATAATATTGATCTGAAGGATTTTTTTAAAAAAATCTTAAGTTCTTCTTTTTAAGACAAATATTATCTTATTTGCTCCCTTAGAGCAAAGGTTGCACAGGCCAAATCCAGCCTGCCGCCTGTTTTGTGAATAAAGTTTTATTGGAATACAGCCACGCACATTTATTTACATCTTTTACCTATGGCTGCTCTGGCACTTGGACAGCAGGGCTGAGTAGTTGCGACAGAGATCTTCGGCTCTGCCAAGGCTAAACTGCTTGCTTTCTTGCCAGAAAGTTTGCTAATCCCTGTTTTAGAGCTGTATGTGCCTCTATGAAAGAGCAGGGAAATCTTGTCCATTGATTGTGATGTCTCGGGCTCTTTCCACCTGAGACGGCGCCCCCAGCTGCCCCTGCAGAGGCTCAGCTGCAAGTCACAGGCTTTCTGGGGCCACGACCATGTGAGCTCATTCTGTATAATCTCAGGGGCTCAAGACTGAGCAGTCACAGATACCCATCTTCAGGCAGCAGGCAAGAACAGGGAAAGCTGATCTAGTCATGAGCCAAAAATAAGGGTAAATGAAACCCTGTAAGGGTCCTTGGTTCTTTTTTTTTTAATTATTTTTAAATTGGAGTATAATTGCTTTACAATGTTGTGTTAGTTTCTGCTGTACAACAACGTGAATCAGCTATGCTGTGCTTAGTCCCTCAGTCGTGTCCAACTCTTGGCAACACTATGGACTGTAGCCTGCCAGGCTCCTCTGTCCATGGGGTTCTCCAGGCAAGAATACTGGAAGGGGTTGCCATGCCCTCCTCCAGGGGATCTTCCCAATCCAGGGATTGAACCCAGGTCTCCCACACTACAGGCGGATTCTTTACCATCTGAGCCACCAGGGAAGCCCAAGTGAATCAGTGTCCATATATCCCCTCCCTCTTGAGCCTTCCTCCACCCCTCCATCCCACCCTTCTATGTCATCACAGAGGGGCCTTGGTTCTTGCTGGCCCTTGGATTCTGTTTCTGCCCAACCAGAGGTTCGGGTGTGGATGGGAAGCAGTCTCAATTTTAGCCACCTGTGAAGCAGTTGATCACGTTGGATCTTTGAGGAACCCCGCTTCTTCGTGGCTGTCCCTGGCTGCCTCCCGGTGGCCATGCTCACCTTTGGGTGTCTCCCTGCCTCCTGTGCCCTGTGAGCTACTGGGGAGTGGTGTTGGAAGGGCCACAGAGAATCGCAGAATGAAAACTTGAAGCATCACTTGCCAGAGCCATTTTGCCCCTTTCTGAAAGCTAAGAAAGAGGATGGCTGTTTGTTAATATCTCCTGGTGTGCCTTTTAGAAACTTTCTTTTGACAGTGATTCCTTATTCAGAATTCTTAGGAGGATCAAGTGCCCGAGTGCCTGGGAAAGCTGTTTAAAAAGTAAGAAGCGATGTAGGACTCTATGCTGTCCTTCATTTATTTGCTTTGGATTGTCCTTGTGGTCTTCTGGAATTTTAGGCCTTTTTTTTTTTTTAGTAGCTGTTTTGACTGCACTGGGTCTTCCCTGCTGCACACAGGCTTTCTCTAGTTGCAGTGTGCAGACTTCTCATTGTAGTGACTTCTCTCGGTCCAGAGCACAGGCTC
>SJYT01003322.1:173040-189067 GCA_006410635.1 Cephalophus harveyi
TGCGGCCCCATGAACTGCAGCACTCCAGGCTCCATTATCGCTTGGAGTTTGCTCAAATTTATGTTCATTGAATCAGTAATGCCATCTAACTGTCTCATCCTCTGTCACCCCCTTCTCCTCCTGCCCTCAATCTTTCCCAGCATTGGGGTCTTTTCCAATGAGTCATCTCTTTGCATCAGGTGGCCAAAGCATTGGAGCTTCAGCTTCAGCATCAGTCTTTCCAGTGAATATTCAGGCCTGATTTCTTTGAGGATCGACTGGTTTGATCTCCTTACAAAGCCATAGCTTTGACTATATGGACCTTTGTTGGCAAAGTGATGTCTCTCCTTTTTAATACACTATCTAGATTGACCATCCTCTTTTCTTCATAGCAGTTAATACTCTGATGTTATCTTGATTCTTCATTTGGTCTATGACTCACTGTCTCCCTCTCTGAGGGGATAAGCCTCATGAGAGCAGGGACCCTTCCTGTCTCATTCATCACTGTATCCCCAGCACCCAAAATGGTGCCTGGGACGCAGAGATTGTTAATGGAATAAACATGTACCTGAAGGCTTGAATGAACGAACATTTTATGTTTTTGTAATCCATCTCAACTCCTGTGTGGAACTGAATGAATATAAAATAAAAAGGGCAGCCCAATCAAAGCATTTCCAAATATCAGGCATTTCAGCTGAACCCTAAGAAGGAGAAACTCTAGGGAGAACGTTTTCTCAGTCAAGGCAAGTGTAGGCAAAGGAAGAGCATGCAAGGATGCTGAAAGCCCAGTGTGACTGAGCCTTGCAGTGGGGCGGTGTGATGAAGCCATCAGGGACTGCATCGCCTCAGATCTTGTAGGCCAGGTCAAGAAATCGGGACTCTGCTCTAAGGGAAGTGGGATCATGTTCCCACAAGATTGCCTCCATCTTTGTAGTGCTCTCCACACTTGCCCAGTGTTCATCTTCCCTGCTGGATCACAGGCCCCATGCAGACAGGACAGTATCTCCCTGTTCATTCGCTTATTCCCAAAACTCAGTGCCCTGGCCATAGTGAGAGCTCAATAAGTATTACCAGGTGGACTGATGGACACACACACCAGCAAAACTTCCATGTGGTCCAGAAATCCACTTGAGGCTGAATCCATGTTACAACATGCCCCACCCCCTGCCTTTTTTAAACTGAAGTGTTCTCGAAAATCTGTAGACCTAAAAACACCTTGCAGTCCTAATAACGCGTCTGTCCTTGAAGACGTACAATGAATGAGATTGATGGGATTCATTCCAGCTTAACAGCACATAGGAACCCATCTGTCTTGAAATGCCGATTTGGAGGTGATGGAGGAGATCATGACTCGTATGCACTGTGGATTCTCTGTGTGTGTGTGTGTGTTTGCCCTGTTGCATCATGTAAATGTTACATTTCTTCATGCTTTTTGTAGAAAGAAAGTGAAAGTGAAGTCACTCAATCATGTCCGACTCTTTGCGGTGCCATGGACTGTAGCCCACCAGGCTCCTCCGTCCATGAGATTCTCCAGGCAAGAATACTGGAGTGGGTTGCCATTTCCTTCTCTAAGGGATCTTGCTGACCCAAGGATTGAACCCAGTTCTCCTGCCTTGCAGGCAGACGCTTTAACCTCTGAGCCACCAGGGAAGCCCATCCTTTTGTAGGCATGAGCTTAATGAGGCAGATAATTAAAGCCTGTGTGAGCTTTTGCTCTGAAACAAACCACTGGAAAGCACATGGCTTAAAATAACAACTGTCTGTTTAGCTCTCCATCCTGCAACTTGCCAGTTTGGGCTGGGTTCATCTGGGTTGGGGACTTCCCTGGTGGCTCAGATGGTAAAGAATGTAATGCAGGAGATCCGGGTTTTATCTCTGGGTCGGGAAGATCCCTCGGAGAAGGGAATGGCTATCCACTCCAGTATTCTTGGACGGAGGAGCCTGGCGGGCTACAGTCCACAGGGTCGCAAAGAGTTGGACACGACTGAGCGACTAACACTTTTCATCTGGGTGGATCTTCTCAGCACCTACCTGGATTTAATCATCTGTGTCTGGTCTTCACAGAAGACCTCCGTGACATCCCAGGCATTAGGTCAGGCAAGGAGTCCCTACTTTCCTTGGATCACAGCGCCCAAAGCGCCTCAGTAAACTTTTCACAGTGACCCTAGGTTACAAAACATATCAACAGTTCTGTTTATTAATAAGTTTAGGCTGAAGCATTGTAAGCATTTATACTCTAAGACGCATACAGTTTAAGAACAAATGCTCTTTTAATTTCCTTCTTAAATAACCACAGTTACTTCCAGTGGGATACGTGCTCCTGTCAGGCATGTCATGACCTTACCTGGGAGCAGGTGGGAGACCACCACCTGTTCCTCTTGCAATATTGCAAGTGATGTTTGAGCAGTAGTGGTGTGTTGTTGTTTTTTTTAATCACAGAGGTCAACTTTGCAGAGATAGGGTGTCATTAAAAGTGAGTGCACAGAAGTCTCAAGTGGACACTGTGATTGCTTTGGACTGGTGGTTTGCTTGTGTCTGATCCATGTTGAGAGTCTCTGTGTTTCCCTCAAAAATTTATTAAAACATCCTGCTCTGCCAAGTTGGTTGTGCTGTCCCAGGGCACCTCAGGGTACACAGTTTGGAAACCATGGAGCTTGCACTTTAAAAAAATAATAATTATTTTTGGTTGCACTGGGTCTTTGTTGTGGTGCATGAACTCTTTGTTGCNTTTTTTTTTTCTTATTCTTGTTTGTTTTTTTAACTCTGTGTCTTAATGTGGGTAAATTTTCCAGTCTTTATAGTTACTGTCTTTCCAGTCTTTTATAGTTGTTGATGTTGCCATTGTATTGAGAAAAGAGAAATTGAATAAAAAATAAATAAAAATGAAAATCTGAGAAAAGTGATAGGTGATAATAAAAGTAACAAAAATATAAAAATTATCCTTTTTCTTCAAACTTGTGGGTCTGTCATTTTAAGAATCACCACTGTCTATCAGTAAGAAAGAGTGTTGACAAATTAAACAGATACACATTAGCAACTGTTTGATGCATCCTGATTTCAGACATGTTAAAATGTTAAAAAAATATGCATCTTAGAATTAATGATAGATGTTTTCTTAAGCTGAAGTATTCATAGGGTAATAAATTAAAAGTATATAAATGGATACACAATGAAAAGTAAATCAGGATGAGTTCTTAAAAAGTAAATTAGGTTCTATGACTTTTCTGCTTAAATCTTCCCAGAGCTGAAATCCACATGGTTAATCGGTCGAATGGATGGCTCCTCATTTTATTTTCAAACACAGTAACTAGGATTTCGCCACACTGCCCTCCTGCTATCCTCCGTGCCAAGCTCTCTCTCATCTTCAAACCTTTTTTTTCCCTCTCCCTTTGGTCTGGAACTCTTTTGCCCTAATTTTGCTTGATGGGCTCCATGTCGTCACGGATGTCTCATTTCAGCTGCCACGTCATACTCTTCTCTCGTTGTTCAGTTGCTCAGTTGTGTCCAACTCTGCGGCCCCATGAACTGCAGCACTCCAGGCTCCATTATCGCTTGGAGTTTGCTCAAATTTATGTCCATTGAATCAGTAATGCCATCTAACTGTCTCATCCTCTGTCACCCCCTTCTCCTCCTGCCCTCAATCTTTCCCAGCATTGGGGTCTTTTCCAGTGAGTCATCTCTTTGCATCAGGTGGCCAAAGCATTGGAGCTTCAGCTTCAGCATGTCTTTCCAGTGAATATTCAGGCCTGATTTCCTTGAGGATCGACTGGTTTGATCTCCTTACAAAGCCATAGCTTTGACTATATGGACCTTTGTTGGCAAAGTGATGTCTCTCCTTTTTAATACACTATCTAGATTGACCATCCTCTTTTCTTCATAGCAGTTAATACTCTGATGTTATCTTGATTCTTCATTTGGTCTATGACTCACTGTCTCCCTCTCTGAGGGGATAAGCCTCATGAGAGCAGGGACCCTTCCTGTCTCATTCATCACTGTATCCCCAGCACCCAAAATGGTGCCTGGGACACAGAGATTGTTAATGGAATAAACATGTACCTGAAGGCATGAATTAACGAACATTTTATGTTTTTGTAATCCATCTCAACTCCTGTGTGGAACTGGATGAATATAAAATAAAAAGGGCAGCCCAATCAAAGCATTTCCAAATATCAGGCATTTCAACTGAACCCTAAGAAGGAGAAACTCTAGGGAGAAGGTTTTCTCAGTCAAGGCAAGTGCAGGCAAAGGAGGAGCGTGCAAGGATGCTGAAAGCCCAGTGTGACTGAACCTCGCAGTGGGGCGGTGTGATGAAGCCATCAGGGACTGCATCGCCTCGGATCTTGTAGGCCAGGTCAAGAAATCGGGACTCTGCTCTAAGGGAAGTGGGATCCTGTTCCCACAAGACCGCCTCCTAGTGCTCTCCACACTTGCCCAGTGTTCATCTTCCCTGCTGGATCACAGGCCCCATGCGGGCAGGACAGTATCTCCCTGTTCATCTACTTATTCCCTGTTCATCTACTTATTAAAACTCAGTGACCTGGCCATAGCGAGAGCTCAATAAGTATTACCAGGTGGACTGATGGACACACAGACCAGCAAAACTTCTATGTGGTCCAGAAATCCACTTGAGGCTGAATCCATTTTACAACATGCCCCACCCCCCTGCCTTTTTAAAACTGAAGTGTTCTCGAAAATCTGTAGACCTAAAAACACCTTGCAGTCCTAATAATGCGTCTGTCCTTGAAGACGTACAATGAATGAGATTGATGGGCTTTACTCCAGCTTAACAGCACATAAGAACCCATCTGTCTTGAAATGCCGATTTGGAGGTGATGGAGGAGATCATGACTCGTGTGCACTGTGGATTCTCTGTGTGTGTGTGTTTACCCTGTTGCATCATGTAAATGTTACATTTCTTCATGCCTTTTGTAGAAAGAAAGTGAAAGTGAAGTCACTCAGTCATGTCTGACTCTTCGCGACGCCATGGACTGTAGCCCACCAGGCTCCTCCGTCCATGGGATTCTCCAGGCAAGAATACTGGAGGGGGTTGCCATTTCCTTCTCTAAGGGATCTTGCTGACCCAAGGATTGAACCCAGGTCTCCTGCATTGCAGGCAGACGCTTTAACCTCTGAGCCACCAGGGAAGCCCATCCTTTTGTAGGCATGAGCTTAATGAGGCAGATAATTAAAGCCTGTGTGAGCTTTTGCTCTGAAACAAACCACTGGAAAGCACATGGCTTAAAATAAAAACTGTCTGTTTAGCTCACCATCCTGCAGCTTGCCAGTTTGGGCTGGGTTCATCTGGGTTGGGGACTTCCCTCGTGGCTCAGATGGTAAAGAATCCATCTGCAATGCAGGAGATCCAGGTTTGATCTCTGGGTCGGGAAGATCCGTCGGAGAAGGGAATGGCTATCCACTCCAATATTCTTGGACGGAGGAGCCTTGCGGGCTACAGTCCATAGGGTCACAAAGAGTTGGACACGACTGAGCGACTAACACTTTTCATCTGGGTGGATCTTCTCAGCACCTACCTGGATTTAATCATCTGTATCTGGTCTTCACAGAAGATCTCCGTGACATCCCAGGCATTAGGTCAGGCAAGGAGTCCCTACTTTCCTCGGATCACAGCACCCTAAGTGCCTCAGTAAACTTTTCATAGTAACCCTAGGTTACAAAGCATATCAACAATTCTGTTTATTAATAAGTTTAGGCTGAAGCATTTTAAGCATTTATACTATAATAGCTTCTTGATCATTTGGGGAAAAAAAGATGCATACAGTTTTAAGAACAAATGCTCTTTTAATTTCCTTCTTAAATAACCACAGTTACTTCCAATGGGATACATGCTCCTGTCAGGCACGTCATGACCTTACCTGGGAGCAGGTGGGAGACTACCACCTGTTCCTCTTACAA
The DNA here is from genome assembly GCA_006410635.1 of Cephalophus harveyi. Taxonomy (NCBI): domain Eukaryota; kingdom Metazoa; phylum Chordata; class Mammalia; order Artiodactyla; family Bovidae; genus Cephalophus; species Cephalophus harveyi. The sequence goes on from SJYT01003322.1 coordinate 178,933, forward strand.
TATTGCAAGTGATGTTTGAGCAGTAGTGGTATGTTTGTTTTTTTTTTTAATCACAGTTGTATCTGAGAAGTCAACTTTGCACAGATAGAGTCATTAAAAGTGAGTGCACAGAAGTCTCAAGTGGACACTGTGACTGCTTGGATTGGTGGTTTGCTGTGTCTGATCCATGTGGAGGGTTTCTTTGTTTCCCTCAAAAATTTATTAAAACATCCTGCTCTGCCAAATTGGTTGTGCTGTCCCAGGGCACTTCAGGGTACACAGTTTGGAAACCATGGAGCTTGCACTTTAAAAAAATAATAATTATTTTTGGTTGCACTGGGTCTTTGTTGTGGTGCATGAACTCTTTGTTGCTCCGTGTAGGCTTTTCCTCATTGCAGCAAGCGGGGGCTGCTCTCGTTGGGGTGTTCATTGCAGTGGATTCTCTAGTTGCAGCTTGCAGGCTCTAGAGCACAGGCTTCCATAGTTGTGGCACACAGATTTAGTTGCCCTGAGCCATGTGGGATCTTAGTTCCCAGTCCAGGGATCGAACCCATGTCCCCTGCACTGGTAGGTGGATTCTTAACCACGGAACCACCATGGAAGTCCTGGAGCTCACACTTTTACATTGCCCTTAATGTTCGATATAGCCACATGAGGTTGCCATTGTTTGAATTTTATGTTTAAAAAGGCGTGAGTGGTATGTCATGTGACTGGGAACTGGCAGAATAAAACTTTGCTCTTAGGGTTGTTTTGACTCCAAAGCCTGTTCCTCTGCTGATGCAATCCAGAGAATTTTCATCTTGGGAACCATATCCTGTTCCCAAGCTACAGCATGTTAAGTTTCCCCTATCTGGGAATAATTAGAACTATTCAAGGATTTTTTTTAAACTTCAACATCAACTAATGATCTTCGAATTTTTGTGTGTAAGTCTAGCACAAGGTTTCTCAACCTCAGTCCTCCTAACATCTGGGGCTGGATAATTCCCTCTTGGGGGGCTGTCCCACACATTGTATGTTTTAGCATCATCCCTGACCTCTACCTACTAGATGCCTCTAACATTCCCCTGTTGTGACAACCAAAAATGTCTCCAGACACCACCCAGTGTTCCCTAGGGACAAAGTTGAAGCTGCTGCTTGAATGAAATGATCACCAAGCCTGAGGAATAGGATTTTTATAATTGTCTTGCCATTCAGGCCAGGTTATTAATTTGTTCTTAATTTAAAAAAAAAAACATGTCATGGTGTTATGTCTTCAGGACTTCTCCCTCTTAAATCCTCTTAGAAGTCAGTCCTGTAATGATTGATCACAGAGAGAGCTACTGGTAGCAATTTAAGGTTCTAAATCAATGTTAATTTGCTTTCCAGAATTGGGTGCGTACCAGCTATTCCTTTAGAAAGTTGCTCTTATGTATTATGTCTTCAGGACTTCTCCCTCTTAAATCCTCTTAGAAGTCAGTCCTGTAATGATTGATCACAGAGAGAGCTACTGGTAGCAATTTAAGGTTCTAAATCAATGTTAATTTGCTTTCCAGAATTGGGTGCGTACCAGCTATTCCTTTAGAAAGTTGCTCTTATGTGACTGTCACACAAAATGCTTTGAAGTCCCCTTCTATTTTTCTCTTCGGAAGTAGAATATAGAAATAAAGGAAAGGATTCTGAATCTCATTTTGGTGAGAAGGTCTTTTTCTTACCTGTTTTCAGAAACATTCTAACGGCACCAAGGTTTTTCTGTTGTTATTTGGTCTCTTGCCACTGTTAGATTTTCTAAAAATGGTGCATTTTCCTAGAATAGTAATGTGCACTCAGTCACATCTGGCTCTTTTGCGACCCTATGGAGGGTAGCCTGCCAGGCTCCTCTGTCCATGGGATTTTCCAGCCAAGAATAGTGGGGTGGATTGCCATTTCCTTCCCCTGGGGACCTTCCTGACGCAGGGATTGAACCCAAGTCTCTTGAGTCTCCTGCATTAGCAGGTGGAGTCTTTACTACTGTGCCACCTGGGAAGTCCTAGAATAGTGTACCTCCCTTGAAACTTGCCCTGGGCCTGTATCTTCTTTCTGTTTCTTGTGAAATGAGGGTCAGGCATTCTTCAAGGGCAGATAATTCCTGACGCAGGGATTGAACCCAAGTCTCTTGAGTCTCCTGCATTAGCAGGTGGAGTCTTTACTACTGTGCCACCTGGGAAGTCCTAGAATAGTGTACCTCCCTTGAAACTTGCCCTGGGCCTGTATCTTCTTTCTGTTTCTTGTGAAATGAGGGTCAGGCATTCTTCAAGGGCAGATAACAGACTTTCTATTTCTGCACAGCTTGAGTAGGGCCTGACTTCTGAGGATCATGACAGGTGTGGCGTTTGTGTGATTTAGAGCATCAGATTATATTGTTGATGATATCTTGGGGTCATTGTGTCTAGGGCTTCCCAGGTAGTATGCCAGCTTGCCTGGGAATACAGCTGGGCCACTGCTGGGTGCACCCTAGGTCATTGCCCCTTGCAACTCTGCCATGCCTTATGCTCAATTTTTAAGAGTAATCATGACCATGTGCAGTTTTTCCCTTGCATATACCTCTAGATCCACATCTCTTAGTAAGACGGGTCTCTTGTGAATTGCATGGTCTGAGGGAACTGCATACTTCAACATTCTTGGCCTTTCTTTTTTTGTGGTCAGGGATGGAAAACCTCAGCTTTAATATCAGTGTTGTCAGAAGGCACACAGGCATTTGAGAGTCATTGCTTGTTTTCACGGCAGGGCAAGCAAGTGCCTTCACATCATTTATATTATTTTCTGGACTTGGGTGTTTCAGTGCCCGGGACTGACTCTGGGTCTCCTGGCTTTGTCCTTGAGTGGTTTCCTGACATCTAGCAGGTTCCTAGAAGGTATTTCTTGTTAGCTTATAGCATGTGGCCAAGTGTATTTGAACTAGCTCAGCAGGGTTCTCAGGAAAGTAAGGGAAAACCAGTTCACGTGCTGTTTCCTTCCTCACACTTTCTTGCTGTGGGTTCTCAGGAGAGAACTGGGTTCTCAGCAGTGATGCAGGGTGGCTGTCAAATGTCCCAGCTCCTTCCATGGTTTGTACCTTTGAGGAAGTTGAGCAAACAGTGCTTGAAGTAAATAATGAAGCAATTTAATTTCTTTTTTTATTCTAATCTATCTTTAAAAACGGAAAGTTTAAATTGAAAAGAATTTCAGGGCTACACAAAAATAATGTGACTAGGTTGATGAATCTCCATGTACCATTGCATAATTTTATTGCTAGTGTCATTTCATCTACCTGTGGTTCTAAAAGTGTAGTCCCATGGGACTTGCCTGGTGGTCCAGTGGCTAAGACCCATGCTTTCAATGCAGGGGGCCTGGGTTTGATCCCTGGTCAGGGACCTAGATCCCACATGCTGTAACTAAGACCAGGTGCAGCCAAATAAATAAATATTGAAAAAAAAAAAAAACATCTAGCCCCACACTAACAGCATCAACACAATCTGGAAACTTACTAGAAATATGGATTTCCATTTTCAAAAAGACCCTGATGCTGGGAAGGATTGAAGCCAAGAAGAAAAGAAGGTGGCAGAGGATGAGATGGTTAGATAGCCTCACCGATTCAACAGACATGAATTTGAGCAAATTCTGGGAAATAATGAAGGATAGGGAAGGCTGGCATGCTGTAGTCCATGGGGTCACAAAGAGTCAGATACAATTAGTGACTGAATAACTAACATTTTGAAAAAATATAAATCAGAAACTCAGGGAATAGAGCCTGATCAGTTGTTTTAACAAGTCCTCTGGGTGATTCTGATTCCTGCCAAAGCTTGAGAATCACAATATATACCATTTCATCCAACCTCTGTTGGAATATCTTAAAGGGAATATTATGTTACCTGCCTCCTGAGAAACCTGTATGTGGGTCAAGAAGCAACAGTTGTTACGTGGAACAACAGACTGGTTCAAAGTTGAGAAAGAAGTATGACAAGGCTGTATATTGTCACCTTGTTTATTTAACTTACATGCAGAGTACATCATGTGAGATCCCTGGCTGGATGAATCACAAACTGGAATCAAGATTGCTGGGAGAAATATCAACAGACTCAAATATGCAGATGATACCAGTCTAATGACAGAAAGTGAAGAGGAACTGAAGAGCCTTTTAATGAGGGCGAAAGAAGAGAGTGAAAAAGCTGGCTTAAAACTCAACATTCAGAAAACTAAGACCATAGCATCTGTTCCCATCGCTTCATCACAAATAGAAGGGGGAAAAGTAGAAGCAGTGACAAATTTTATTTTCTTGGGCTCCAAAATCACTGCAGATGGTGGTTAAGACACTTACTCTTTGGAAGGAAAGCTATGACAAACCTAGACAGCATATTAAAAGGCAGAGATATCACTTTACCAGTAAATGTCTGTATAGTGAAAGCTATGGTTTTTCCAGTAGTTATGTACAGATGTGAGAGTTGGACCACAAAGAAAGCTGAACACCAAAGAATTGATGCTTTTGAACTGTGGTGCTGGAGAAGACTCTTGAAGACTCTTGTCTCCTTTGGACAAGGAGATCAAGCTAGTCAGTCCTCAAGGAAATCAACCCTGAATATTCATTGGAAGGACTGATGCTGAAGCTGGTGCGTCAATACTTTGGCCACCTGATGTGGAGAGCTGACTTATTGGAAAAGACCCTGATGCTGGGAAGGATTGAAGGCAAAAGGAGAAGAAAGTGGCAGAAGATGAGATGGTTAGATAGCCTCACCGATTCATTGGACATGAATTTGAGCAAACTCCATCCGGGAGATAGTGAACGACAGGGAACCCTGTCATCCTGCCGTCCATGGGTTTGCAGAGTCAGACACAACTTAGCGACTGAACAACAAAATATCATTTTATCTGTAAATTCTTCAGTATATCAACTGTTTTCTTTTAAATGTAATACCTTGCAAATTTACAAAACATTTTGAGAGCAATTAGTACCAATATTTAAATAGGCTTCCTCTTTGATCTCCTGATTGTGCTCATCATAACCAGCATAACTGGGCAAGTCCTTTGTAATACGTATATAAGGATATTCATTGCAATGCCTCAGATGAAATAAATTTGGAAATACTGCCTGTCTATTACTGAGTGATTGGCTAAGTAAGTTGTTTTATCTACTCAGTGAAGCACTGTGAAATCTTTACAGAGAATGTTGTCCCTCGTACTGTTGTTGTTATTGTTGTTTCCGTGTTTTATTTTATACTGGAATATAGCCGATTAACAATGTTATGATAGTTTCAGGTGAACAGTGATGGGACTCGGCCATACATATACATGTAACCATTCTCTCCCAGACTCCCCTCCTATCGAGGCTGCCACATAACATTGAACTGAGTTCCATGTGCTGTATAGTATGTGATTATTGCTTGTCCATTTTAAATATAGCAGTGTGAATATGTCCATCCCAAACTCCCTAACTATCCCTTCCCCCATCCTTCCCCCCAGCAACCATAAGTTCATTCTCTAAGCCTGTGAGTCTCTTCCTGTTTTGTAAGTAAGTTCATTTGTTCCTGATACTGTTGTTAAATAGGAAAAGCTTTCACAAGTATTGGGTGGTCCCATTTTCTTTTGTTGTGCAAGGTGTATGTGTGTGTGTGTATTTGAAGGGGGAGAAAGGGGTGGGGGGAGGATGTGTCTGTGTTGTGTATATGAATTCAAACACATAGAAAAAGGAATAGAATGTAATACATTAAAACACTAATAGTTATCTTTGAAAGGTATGATTTTAGTTAATTTTCACTTCTTGATTTTTTTTCCCCCATAATGAGCATGGCATTTTTATAGTGGAGAAAAACAGTACATTTACTTTCATTTTGAAAAATCCACATCCATTGAAGTTACAATCTCTTCCTGATCAGTTTCTGTTGAAATTACCATCTCTTCTTGCATTTACAGATGGGCACATGTTGGATTCAACAAGATATGCCATCATTGGAGCAGATCTCCGAGATACAGCTGACCTGGAAGAGAAGTTAAAGAAATGTAACATGAGTACACAGTGAGATTTTTTTTTAACCTCTTACATTTGTGATTTCATGCTAATTGGGGATAAGGCCAGTTGGAAGTACAGTGTAATTACATATACCATTTTGTCCTCTGTAATCTATCATTTCATTGCTATTTAGAGTAGTTTTCTGAAGTTTTTTAAGAAGCAGTGTTCCCTAAGTCTGTTTTCCCATGAGAATCGCTTGTATCGCTTTTGTAAAATACTGATTCCTAATATCATAAGTTTGGAGGGAAGATAATTGTATGCATAGAAACATATAATTGTAACATATAAAGAAAGGATTTGCATCCAGGGTATAAAAGAATAGCTACTATTTTTTTTTTAAGTCTAGTGGAAAAATGGGCAAAGGATAGATGGCCAGGCAGCTCAGAGGAAACTGGGTATCATGTTGAAAATGGTATTGAACTTCAGTAGTAATCAGATGAAATTCTGTTTTACTACCACCAGGTTGGCAGAAAGGTAGAAGTCTGACAGTATCAAGTGCTGGCACAGATACTGGGGGAAAGGAATGGTCATACACCACTGGTAGAAGTGATCTTGCAGAAGTAAAATTGCTGGCATCGTGTGATATTGCAGTTCCATGTTTGGGTGTGTCTCTCCTGAGAAGGTCTACATGTATGTACAAGGAGGATGTTCACTGCGGCTTTCAGTTTTAGTAACAGAAAACTGGAAACAACTGAAATGTCCATCAGGAGGAGAATGGATGAATGATACGTAAAATGCATGACTTCGGAGAGAGCTCAAAAGTTTAATGTTGAGTTTTTAAAAACTAGATGGCAGAGTTATATGCAGAGTGTGATACCAAATGTGTAAAATCAACTCCTCCCCCAAATACTGTATTTTTGTGATTATGTGTATACATCAAGGAAGTGTTTTTAAAATGGACCAGAAGGGTGCACACCAGATTCTTGAGTGTGGGTACCTTTGGGAGGCAGAGGAGGGCAGTGGCAGGTGTGGTTTTAGCACAGTGATGCTGGTCAAGTGGATAAAGAGCTAGTGGGAGGAAAAGGCATATCTGCTTGGTCTGCCGTAGGTGAGGATAACACTTTCCAGGATATTTGAGGTGAAAGACTCAAGGGAGAGGTTTGGAAGGAAGGGAAGGGAAAGGGAAAGTTATTTTAAAAATAAATTGAAGGTGCGGAATCAGTGGCAAACAATGAAAAATGAACAATGAGGGAAATCATTGGAGTACAGGGAAGGGAGGAAGAAGAGCATGGACTGAGTTAACTTGCCTTTGAGGGAAGAGAACACCCCCCAATCTTCTGAGAGGGGAAGAAGGAGGGTAAGGACAGATACAAATACAGACGAGCTTTGGGCAATGGAGGGTGAGGGAAGTGTAGAGGGTGGAAGAGTGATCTTCCTGACGCATCGGCTTGGCGATGACTGTCATCTCAACGTATTGAAGTTCTTGCTTACATTTCTTCTGGAATCATCAACTAGGTTGTCACTCACAGGATTTATGTCCCCACCAGCCCAAATGTCAAAATGGGCTTTGTCACTCCAGCTTTACTGTCTGAATCTGTCTCACTTGAGTGTTCAGAAGTAAGGTCCATACATTGCTAAGAGTATTTATACTTCTTTTTTCCTTTGGGGAGACCCTTACATGGTTCACAAATTGCAGAATATGGTGTGTTTTCTTAAATTTATTTTTTTTAATTGAAGTATAGTTGATAAACAGTGTTGTGTTAGTTTTTGCTGTACAGCACAGTGATTCAGTTATACACACATTTACGTTCTTATTTATATTCTTTTGCATTATGATTTATCCCAGGATATTGAGTATAGTTCCCTGTGCTATACAGTGGGACCTTGCTGAGTATCCATTCTATATATGATTGTTTACGTCTGCTAATCCCAGACTATGGTCCAGTCCTCCTTCGCCCCCTGTACCCTTGGCAACCTCAGATTTGATCTCTGTGTCTGAGTCTGTTTCTGTTTCATAGGTAGGTTCATTTGGGCCATAGTGTAAGTCCCACGGATAAGTGATGTCACATGGTGTTTGTCTTTCTCTGCAGACTTGCTTCACTTAGTGTGATAATCTCTGGCTGCATCGGTCCTGATGCAGATGGCTGTTTCATTCTCTTCTATGACTGAGTGTGTTTTATTGTGTACACACCACATCTTCATCCGTCCCTCTGTCGGTGGACATTTAGGTTGCTTCCCCATCTTGGCTGTTGTGAATAGTGCTGCTTTGACCATAGGAGTGCCTATATCTTTCTGAATTGTAGTTTTGTCCAGATATATGTCTAGGAGGGGGATTGCTGGATCGTATGGTAATTCTATTTTTTAGTTTTCTGAGGAGCCTCCGTACTGTTTTCCATAGTGGGTGCACCCACTTATGTTCCCACCAACAGTGCAGGAGGGTTCCCTTTTCTCCACACCCCTCCAGCATTTTTTATTTGTAGACTTTTGAATGAGGGCCATTCTGACCAGCAGGAGGTGATACCTCATTGTAGTTTTGATTTTCATTTCTCTAATAATTAGCGATGCTGAACAAGTGGTGTGTATTCTTTTCACAGAAGGAAAGTCTTGACTTTGAAGGGTGTGTTGCTGGCTTTCTTGGGAGCATGTGGGTCTGTGGAGGTCAGCAGGAGGTTAGTTAAAGCTGATGCCAGGGGCCTGGAGCCCGCTCAGGATGAAGAGAGCACAAGTCTTGGGATCTCACTCTGGATCCCTATTTCACTTCTGCTTGGTGTTATTGGTGTTCAGTCACCCAGTCGAATCTGACTCTTTGCGCCCCCATGGACTATAGCACACAAGGCCTCTCTGTCCCTCACCATTTCCTGAAGTTTGCCCAAGGTCATGTCCATTGCAACGGTGATGCCATCCAGCCATCTCATCCTCTGACACCTTCTTCTTCTTCCCTCAATCTTTCCCTCAAAAGCATCAGGGACTTTTCCAGTGAGTCAGCTGTTTGCATCAGATGACCAAAATACTGGAGTTTCAGCTTCAGCATCAGTCCTTCCAACAAATATTCAGGGTTGATTTCACTTAAGATTGACTGGTTTGATCTCATTGTTGTCCAGGGGACTTCCAGAAGTTTTTTCTAGCTTCCACTTATGATTATACAGTGGAAATGACAAAAAAATTCAAGGGATTAGATCTGATAGACAGAGTGCCTAAAGAACTATGGTCAGAGGTTCGTGACATTGTACAGGAGTCAGTGATCAAGACCATCCCCAAGAAAAAGAAATCCAAAAAGGCAAAATGGTTGTCTGAGGAGGCCTTACAAATTGCTGAGAAAAGAAGAGAAGCTAAAGGCAAAGGAGAAAAGAAAAGATATACCCATTTGAATGCAGAGTTCCAAAGAATAGCAAGAAGAGATAAGAAAGCCTTCCTCAGTGATCAATGCAAAGAAATAGAGGAAAGCAATAGAATGGAAAAGACTAGAGATCTCTTCAAGGAAATTAGAGATACCAGGGGAACATTTCATGCAAAGATGGGTACAATAAAGGACAGAAATGGTATGGACCTAACAGAAGCAGAAGATATTAAGAAGAGGTGGCAAGAATACACAGAAGAACTGTACAAAAAAGATCTTCACGACCCAGATAATCACGATGGTGTGATCACTCACCTAGAGCCAGACATCCTGGAATGCAAAATCAAGTGGGGCTTAGGAGGCATCACTACAAACAAAGCTAGTGGAGGTGATGGAATTCCAGTTGAGCTATTTCAAATCCTAAAAAATGATGCTGTGAAAATGATGCACTCAATATGCCAGCAAGTTTGGAAAACTCAGCAGTGGCCACAGGACTGGAAAAGGTCAGTTTTCATTCCAGTCCCAAAGAAAGGTAATGCCAAAGAATGTTCAAACTACTGCACAATTGTACTCATCTCACACGCTAGTAAAGTAATGCTCAAAATTCTCCAAGCCAGGCTTCAACAGTATGTGAACTGTGAACTTCCAGATGTTCAGGCTGAATTTAGAAAAGGCAGAGGAACCAGAGATCAAATTGCCAACATCTGTTGGATCAGCAAAAAAGCAAGAGAGTTCCAAAAAAACACCTACTTCTGCTTTATTGACTATGCCAAAGCCTTTGACTGTGTGGATCACAACAAATTGTGGAAAATTGTTAAAGAGATGGAAATACCAGGCCACCTTACCTGTCTTCTGAGAGATCTGTATGCAGGTCAGGAAGC
>SJYT01003322.1:190000-303279 GCA_006410635.1 Cephalophus harveyi
CTATACAGACCTTTATCAGCAGAGTAATGTCTCCACTTTTCAACACACTGTCTAGGTTTGTCATAACTTTCCTGCCAAGAAGCTTACTTCTGCTTACTAGTTGTTTAATAGAGGGCAGGGTTTTGGGGGTTTGTTTTTTTAATCTCTTTGAGCCTTAGTGTCTTCATTTATGAACTGCTATAAAAACTATTTCACACGATGGTTTTGAAGAACAGGTAGCACTTGTGAAAACAGTTGAGCAGAAATCGGCACATATTAGGCCCCTGAGTCAGCTGCATCTGACTCTGAGTACAGCTGCAGCTGTATAGCCAGCTGTTTGGAAAATGTTCTGGTAGGTCATGGAAGTAATCATGTATAAGTTGGACCAGATCTTCATAGGAAGTTTGCCTCACTTTGGAAATCTACAAAATAGATGAAAAGAAAATTGGTGTAACAAGTATTCAGATTACATATTCTTCCCTGTGGTTTCATTTGTGTTCTCTGTTTTCCTTTATGGGCTGTCTTGTCTGCTTTTCTTTCAGTTATATTTTGAAAAGTGTTAATCCTCTTTCTAATGTTGCTAATGGCTACCTTTTACAAAATATATTGTAAATATGTTTAACTTCATTTTTTAAATGATTCAAGTCTACAAAGAAGTCCCAAAAATCATACAAAAAATTCCCTTCTTTACCTGGCCTGGGCTTAGCTGGGTGGTTCATCTGCTAGGGGCCAGGTTTAGCTCATGTCCTTTGGGGTTCGTTCATGTGCGGAGAACAGATTGGTCAGTGGAGCTGCGTCATTCTCAACCACAGGACCTCCCCTCCTAGGGCAAGCTAGCTTGGGTTCATTTCCGTGGTTTCAGGTTTCCAAGTACAGCAAGAGAGCAAGTGCCAGCGTCCAGGTCATTTCCAAGCTTCTGCTGGTATCACCTTTGTTGCTATTCCAAAGCAAGTGACACGACTCATCCAGATTCCAGGGGGAGGAAAATAAACTCTGCCTCCTGAGTGGGAGACTCTGCCTGCACCGTGCCACAGTGTGGATGTACAGTTAGGAAGAACCTGTAGCCATTTTTATAGTCTGCATTTTCAACTGCAAGACAAAACTGATTGCTAATCACTCACCTTTTTGCATTGTAAAACTTAGAGTCGTGTTACATTGATTGTTAACATGAAAACCGAAAGCACTGGGGTGTGAACTACAACATGAGTGCATTTAGAGAGTCCCATCTGGATGAAAACATATTTATGTGCCTTTTTTTTTCCCCTTAAGATTGCCAACCCTCCTGATAGCTGAATGCGTGCTGGTGTACATGACTCCGGAGCAGTCTGCAAACCTCCTCAAGTGGGCCGCCAACAGTTTTGAGGCTGCCATGTTCATAAACTACGAACAGGTAAGAGGAAGCTCAAGAAATCCACGTTCTGTGCAGGACTCCAGGGGTGGCTTTCTCTCTCTTGAGCACCCTTGGAATATGCTTTCCCTTATTATTTTCCTTCTGCCTCCGTAGCTCCTTTGTTAATCAATTCCAGCAAACCTAGTATTCTTTTCTTTTCTTGAGGTTTATTTATTTAGTTTTTTTTTTGGTTGAACTGGGTCTTCGTTGCTGCATATGGGCTTTCTCTGGTTGCAGCTGGCAGGGATTACTGTCTAGTTACGGTTCCAGGGCTTGTTGTGGTGGCTTCTCTTGCTGCGGAGCATGGGCTCAAGAGCGAGGGCACGGTAGTCGTGGCACATGGGCTTAGTTGCCAGGCGGCGTGTGGGATCTTCCCGGGCTAGGGATTGAATTGGTATCTCTTGCATTCCAGGGTGGATTCCTAACGACTGCCCTAAACCTAGTATTTTTGAGTTCATGACTGCCTGCACACTTTTATCTAGAGTTTCTGGAACTTCCATCTTGGCCTTTAAGGAAGCTTTTTGTGTTCTTACTTTATCACTGTGTTTACTATAAAGTCATAGATCTTGATGGAGGGAATTTTGGCTGTTGTCAGGGTAGGGGTGGCTAACTCACATGCCTTCAGAGGCAGATAGTGATGTAAATAGAAGAAGCTGGCCAGGTGTCATATGTTGTGAAGTAGTGGGGCCTGTGGTGACCTGGGACACCCACATCCCATTTCACGGATGCCCGCTTTTCAGTGCCAGTCACTTACCATGTGGAGTGAGCCTAGAGTTGCTTGAACTCCCAGTTTTTCAAGAGAGATCAGAAATCTAGGATTTTACTGTAACATTTCCTGTAGCTCAGTTGGAATGAGCTGAGCTGAGCTAATTCAGTGAGCTCACAGCACCTGCAATGGGGGAAACCTGGGTTCAATCCCTGGGTTGGGAAGATCCCTTAAAGAAGAGAAAGGCTACCCTCTCCAGTATTCTGGCTTGGAGAATTCTGAATTCTCCAGGAATTCAGTCCACTTTCCTAATTTCTAAAATCACTGAGTCTGGCCTATGGCTCGCTGTTCTCTTCTCATCTGGTGCCTAAAGGGTTGTGTTTTAGTGTTTTGGAATAATTCGTCTTGGGTCTGTGTGACCTGCAGCAGAATTGCTCTGTGGTTGGGAGTTCATGCTGTGGAGACAGACTGCCTCGCTCTGTGATCTGGACAAGTTACTTGAGTTCTCTGTGCCTGTTTCCTCATCTGAAAAATGAGGATAGTAGTACCCCAACCTCATGGTTCATAAACGAGTTAGCAGGTGCACAAGCACTGACAGCATTAAGTAAGCTGTTACTATAGTTCAGTTATTATTTGGATCTCTCGGAGCCCCAGGGATAAGAATACCTTCCTTCTCAGGTCCAAATAATCCAGACTAAATTTGGCAAGTACATTCATTAAAAAAAGAAGAAGACTTGCCTCTCTGGATCATTATGGGAACCCCTGAGACATTGAACAGCAGTGGCCTGATGATAAGCAGTGCCAGTACATGTTAGCTACTTTTATTGTTTATTTTAGTTTAGCTTTATTGATTTTATTTATTTATTTTTTTACTGCTTTTTATTTTATTTTCAAATGTTATTACAGATAAGGGCAGTGCAGGGCCTTGCCCCACGTCACGCAGCTGCAAACAGGTCTGGGGCTGGACCTTGGTCTCCTGTCTTCCCCACCCCCGCACCCAGCCCAGGTTCTGGTATAGGTGGTTCTTGGTTGGTTGATTTTTCTTCTTTTCCTCTCTTTAATTGAAAGCATTCCTCAGATTCAGTCTTTTTTTTTTTTTTTTTAATATTTATGTATTTCTTTTTGACTGCACTGGGTCTTCGTTGCTGCACGTGGGCTTTCTCTGGTTGCAGAGTGGGGACTACTCTTGAATGTGGTGCTCAGACTTCTCGTTGCAGTGGCTTTTGTGGAGTGGCTTTTGTGGAGTGCGCTCTAGGGCGCACGGGCTTCAGTAGTTGCGGCTCATGGGCTTAGTTGCTCCAAGGCATGTGGGATCTTCCAGACCAGGGTTCGAACTGGCATCTCCTGCACTGCAAAATGGACTCTTAACCGCTGGACCACTAGGGGAGCACAGACGTAGTCGTTGGCCTGGTAAATGAATATAAAGGCTGCTGGCCTCGTCAGTCTGCACTATCAACGTGGATAAATCCTGGCGACCTGTCTCTGTTTTTGGGATACCATACCTGGGAAGAAGGAATTTCACTTCCCACGTTTCCACATGTTTCAGATGTGCACTGTTTCGTTTGTATGTTTTTTTATTCAACATCAAGTGAGAGATAAGGGGTTAAATAAATTTTGGCCAGAGACCCTGTCACTTTGGTGCAGGGCTGAGATGTACTAGTTTTTAGTATGTTGATCACAGCTGTCTCTCAAAGGGCTTAAACCCTGCCCACCACCTTCATTTTGTGAATAATCAACTTTTAATTCATTTATTTCCTGACAAGTACAGAATCATCAGCCTTTTGTTCGTCAATTGCTCGTATGTCTTATGTTGTTATATAATTAATAGTTAAATGACAAAACAACATGGATGATGATTATTTCAGTAATAATGATTTCAGATTCTTAGAATTTGATTACTTATATAGCCGGCACTTTTCTGGAGTTTCATATATATTAACCTGTTTCATCACTACAACAGCCCACAACGTAGGTACTAGTACTATCCTGGTTTTACAGATAAGGGTTTGAACCAAGGGATTCGATATCTTGCTCACAGCTATTAAATATCAAGCCAATATTCAAACCGAGGCAATAAAATGAAGGAGTTTGTGCTCATAAATATGTTTCTATTCTGAATGAATAGTCTGCAATCATATCATTACTGCCACATAAGCTCTATACATCCTTCCCAAAAAAGAGTAACATTGGTTCTTGACTTGCAGAGGATTGGGGAATCACTTCATATATTGTTAAAGTGCTGAATTTTTGATACCTTATATATGACAAAGTACCACTGTGTGTGCTACATTAATGTGCATAATATTTTGTTTTGCACACATGTATACATGATGTTTTTAATTTATTTTAATTGGAGGCTAATTACTGTACAATATTGTAGTGGTTTTTGCCATACATTGACATGCATCAGCCATTTTGCACACATATGTACATGATGTTTTTTAAACCTTTTTTTTTTTTTTAATAAATTCAGAGGTAGGTAAGGTGGTCTGGTACTCCCATCTCTTTAAGAATTTTCCACAGTTTGTTGTGATCCTCACAGTCAAAGTCTTTAGTGTAGTCAGTGTAGCAGATGTTTTTCTGGAATTCCCTTGCTTTTTCTGTGATCGAACGGATGTTGGCAATTTGATATCTGGTTCCTCTGCCTTTTCTAAATCCTGTTTTGAAATACATCTGAAAGTTCTTGGTTCACATACTGTTGAAGCCTAGCTTGAAGGATATTGAGCATTACCTTGCTAGAATGTGAAATGAGCGCAGTTGTATAGTAGTCTGAACATTCTTTGGCATTGCCTTTCTTCTTTATTCAGAAAGTAATGCCACATGCAAAAAAACAAAAAAAAAGTCATATAGTTTGAAGGATAAACAAAGAAAAGCCTCTCATCTATCACAGACCTCAGCCTCTAACCTGGGAAGCAACCTTGCTGTATTCTAGAATTTTCCTATGCATATATAAATGTGAAGAGAGATTCCCGGCCCCCCCCCCCCCAAAGATAGATGGGAGCATACTATACACATTCCTTTGTAAATTACTTTTCAAGAGTTTATCTTAGGGGCCATCTCATATCTGTCTTCTTTTTATGTTTTCATGTTTTCACAGTGGTATGGTATTTCATTGTATAAACCTGCCAGAATTTATTTAACCCCAAGCAATGGGTATTTAAGTTCTTTCCAGATCCTTTCTATCGTACATAGTGCTGTAGTAAATGTTCTTGCATCTTCACATACACACACAAGTCTACCTGTGAGACAGGCTCCTGGCAGAGGAGTTATCTGGTTCCAGGCTGGGTGTTTACAATGGATGAACACTGCCCAGTTGCCTTTTGAGGGCTGTACTCCATCAGCATTGCACTTGGGGTTCCATGACCTGCGCTGGGTATTACCAGCCTTGACTGCTTAGCAATAGGATGTGGTTATTTTATTTTGCATATTCTAAGAACCAGAGAGGCCCTGCGGCAGTGCCCAGCCTCCCCTCTCCCTTCCCAGGTGAACATGGGTGACCGGTTTGGGCAGATCATGATCGAGAACCTGCGGAGACGACAGTGTGACCTGGCCGGAGTGGAGACTTGCAAGTCGCTGGAGTCACAGGTCAGAGGGCAGAGGCCCGGACGTCCTCTTGTACCCTGGCCAACCGAGAAAGGGCCTCCTCCCTATGCAGATTGGAAAATGTGAGGGTCCTTCCAGAGTGCCTGCCTGCAGGCAGCCAGGGCTCCACGTGGGCCACTGGTTCATCGTGCGAGGGAGATCCAAGCCCTGTGCTACCATCCTGGCATGGAAAATACAAGTTTACATTTCCTGTCTCCTGTTACTTTAATTTTTTGTTATGCTGTTTTTCAAGCAACATATAGAGGGAATGATTAAAGCAAACACCTATGTCCCACCACCCAGCTTCAGTAATTAATAACATTTTGTCATTGCCATATTGTTACCCCTCCCCCCAAATTTTTGTTGGTGATGTCATTGGAAAGGTGACTTGTGGTAAAGAATCTGCTGGCAGTTCAGGATTCACGAGTAGCTGTGGGTTCAATCTCTGGATCAGAAAGATCCCCTGGAGGAGGAAATGGCAACCCACTCCAGTGTTCTTGCCTGGATAATCCCACGGACAGAGAAGCGTGACGGGCTACAGTCCATGGGGTTACAAAGAATCAGACATGACTGAGTGTCTGAGCATATTGTTGGAATATTTAAGGCAAATCCCAGACACTGTTTCATTTCCCTCGTAAGTGCTTCAGTGTGAATCTCCTACCAGTAAAGACTTTCCTCTGCCCAGGATAATGATAATACCATGATCACATCTGACAAGTTGACATGCTCCTTCATAGCAGCTGGCACCCACTCAATTTATACTCGCTTTTTACCAGTCGTCTAAAAAATTGTTCATGGTTGGTGTATTTGAATCAGGATCCAAACATGATTCCCACTTTGTACTTGACTTAAATTCTTGCAAACTGTAATTGTTCCCCCAAAATTTAGAAATTTTTTGGTGAAGAGGCACTTCCCTATCCCTCCCCCCTTTTAAATGGCTTAGTTTTTACATGGCTTGTGTCATTACCACCAGGGCCCTTTAAAAACCTGTTGCTTATGCAGAACAGTTTCTTCCTGTATTTCTCTTTAAATATTATACTTTAGGGTGCCCCCATTGTAACAGTACCTGTTGAGCAGAGAAAATGGGGAAAATGAAAAGACAGATGAGAGGGTCCAGAATGGGCTTTTGAAAGAGGAGCCCTCCGAGTGAAGCTGTGTATGCAAAGAGTGCCTCGGGTCGTGTGACAGCTCCTGTCGTCTCCCTTTCTCTCCCCCCCACGTTTTAGAGAGAACGGCTCCTGTCCAGCGGGTGGGAGTCAGCGTCAGCCATCGACATGATGGAATTGTACAGCAGGTTGCCTCGTGCCGAAGTGATCAGGTACGGGTGATTGACAAGAGTCCGCTCCATGGCAAATAATTGTGAATGAAAGGCATCATTGTCCATACCTTTTAATGTTTAAAAAAAAACCCAACCCCAAACTAGACCTATTTTGAACCAAGTTAACTGCTGCTGCTGCTGCTGCTGCTGCTGCTAAGTCGCTTCAATCGTGTCTGACTCTGTGCGACCCCAGAGATGGCAGCCCACCAGGCTCCCCCATCCCTGGGATTCTCCAGGCAAGAACACTGGAGTGGGTTGCCATTTCCTTCTCCAATGCATGAAAGTGAAAAGTGAAAGTGAAGTCACTCAGTCGTGTCCGACTCCTAGCGACCTCATGGACTGCAGCCTTCCAGGCTCCTCCGTCCATGGGATTTTCCAGGCAAGAGTACTGGAGTGGGGTGCCATTGCCTTCTCCATAACTGCTGCTAACATAGATTAAACATTGCTAGCTCCTTGAGAGTAACTCATTAGCTATTAACCAAGATAAGGTTTATGCCCAAACAGATTATTTTAGTCAAAATAAGCAGTTAAACCTCTGCAGTGGAAATCTTGCACAATCCCTGTGTTTTGGAAAAGGAGGAAAGTCACGTTGCCCAAGGGGTCCTAAGGGGGGGTGGTGGGGAATCTCTGCTTATGGATTTTTAAGTGGACTTTTCCCCTCATTATAGAAGAAATACATGCTTGTTCTAAAACAATTTTCAAGTAAAGTGCATGAAGTATAGAGCAGTTGTGTGCTGTGAATAAATTGGAGTATATTCTTTTTCTATGTGTATATAAATATTTATCAACCTATAGATTTGTATTTTTTGAATAAGTAGATTGATACATGTATTTGTCTGTAAACCACCATCCTTTCAAAAGCTTAACAATAGCCTATATTTATCTCTGCGTGTCAAGATGTTCAGGTTACCATATCCTGTTTAGTGGTGCCTGGTATTTATATTGATGTGTGGATATATGCTAACGACAACAGGTTTTCAAATTGAGATATAATTGACAGACAACATTAGTTTCAGGTGCACAACAGTTTTTTTAAGGAGAACCACTTATTTTGAGTAGTAGACAAAACTCCGTTTATAATGTAATAAACCCTCCGTCAGTTTCTTCAGTTAGTCCGAAGAATAAAACCTCCAGCTTAATTAGAATTTGCATTTAACCTTAAATATTCTAAAATCCATCCATGTCAGCTTTGGAGTTTTAATCTTGCCCTATCCTATGAAATAGAGCAAACCTTGATCGATAATCAGACTCCTAATTTTTGCCATTCAACCATATTTCTTCATCTTGCTTTCTGACTCCATACATTCCATCCAGAGTGTTCAATGGATTTGTAATAAACTTCCAAGGTGAAGGGACATTTCTTGCTCATCGTTTGCCTAAAATCTTGGCTTGTGTTCATCTTTTGAAACAAAAAACACGCACCAAAAACGCCCTCAGGTTCCACTACTAAAACTCCTTTCAAGATCTTCTTTGCCAGTGGTTCCGGAGCGCAGTCCGTGCCATCTGAAGTAAGGTCTTGGAGCAGAGCCCCACCGGGGGCAGCAGACAGCGGGCAGGAGGAGGCAGCAGTCCTGGTTAATTTGCATTTCTTTTCACGTAAATGAGACTGAAAAGCCCTTGTTTTTCTCCTTGCCAGTGATCTGGTCTTTTACCCATCTTTTAAATAAGTTTTAAAAAGTGTTCTTTCTTACTGAAGTGTAACAGCTCGTTTATATAACAAGGAAATCTACCCCCTTGTCATTTGTATTACAGACATTCTCTTCTAGTTTGTCATCTGTCACTTTTGACTTCGCTTATGGAGGTTGGATTTTTTTTTCCTTCTTTTCAAAAATTAAGCTAAAATGGGCCCACGCCATATGTGCTATTCTGTAGCCCGCTTCTTTTCACGTAGTCTATCCTGAACGCTTTTCCATGCCCGGCAGTATGCGTCGTGGCCTTCATTTTTAATTGGATACGTTTGTACTGTTGTCTTTTCATTCCACAGAATAGAGTCCCTTGAATTCCTGGATGAAATGGAGCTTCTTGAGCAGCTCATGCAGCATTACTGCCTTTGCTGGGCCACCAAAGGAGGAAGCGAACTAGGTAGGTGACTTCACTTATATTGATTGGAATTTTTCTAGGGAATTTTTTGTCTCCGGAGAGCATAACGCTCAATGGGAATTTTCTACCCAGGAAGAACTAGGGCTCGTATACATGGATCGGTGAACATAGAGAATCAACAGTTATATCCTCTGTTTTTATAGCACAAAACCCAGGAGAACTGTTTAAATAAACCACATGTATGAAAAGCAACCAACAGCCCTTTAGGGCTGTTTGTGGAATTTCCTCAGCTGGATGGTGAGAGACCTTGAGTCTTGTAATCATCTTAATGAAAGGATCCAGTGTTCAGCCTTTTGATCTGCTTGTAACCAGGTTTGCTGGATGTTAAAACACACAGGTCACTGTTTCTGTCTAACACCCCTGCAGCTGTGGGTTGGATTTCTCTCTCTTATCTTCTTTTATATTGGAGGTGAATTCCGCTGGCTTGGAAGAGTCGGGCCTTGGGGACAAAGCCTGGAGCCTTGTCCCAGTGCCTTGTTGCCTTGATCTTGACCCAGTTCCTCTTTCACAGCTGCCCCTTGCTGACCGTGCTTCCCCTGGGCGTCTCTCCAGCCCAGTGGGGATAGTTTTAGATCCCAGTTCTGGCCTTTGCTGTTAAAGTGCTCTCAGACTTCCTATAGCTCTGTCTTTGACATACTGCCTTAGGCAAGTAGTGAATATAAAACAAAGAGTTTAGGGGAGTCAAGGATTGTCTCCTGTGTGAAAATTCCAGGTTGTTAATCATCCTCCTTGGGCTTATCTTTCCACCAGTTTATAAATTTACCCAGCTGGGCAGTTCAGTCCACAAAATTCATTTATTTTTTATTTAAAAAATCATTTATTACTGTGTTTTTGTACTGCTGTTCCCCCCATTTTTGAAAACAGTATAATTTTAAGCAGAGACTTTGGAAAGTTCTCAAAAAAAGTATGGCAAAGAAAAAAAAAATCACCCATATGCCCATCACTCAGAGATAACCTCTGGTAGCTTTTCCCTTCTATTCTTTTTCTAGCTATTGATTTGTTTTTAGTGGGGTTTAATTTATCTATGTAACCTTGATTCTGGATCTTTTTAAGCTTAATATTATAACATAAGCATTTCCCCTTGCTATTAAAAACTCTGCATGAGCATAATTTTCATGGCTTTATAAATATTCTGTCATGAAGCTCTGTCTGCATTTACTTAATTTTCTTACACTTTAAAAAAATATAGGTGACTTGTATAGAATTAACTCTAGATTCTGTCAAGTAATGATGCATTGAGCTTTTCCATGTAAGGGGCTTCTTTTTCCCACATCTCACCCGGCTACTTGTGGTATCAGTACAGTAAGTCACTTGCATAGGAACCTTCAAGTTGCGAACTTTTAAAGGTGCGAGCGTGCGTTCCATCAGCGTCAGGTGTGAGGGACACTGCAGCTTTTCCTCCGTCTCCTATCGCTGACGGTCCTTCAGCTCTACAGCCTCCCACCTCCCTGCCCCCTTCCGTCAGTAACTCGTCTTGCCTCTTCACTCACTGCCAGCCCCTGCATGCTGAGCTGTTGTACTGTACCACTGTACTTTTCAAGGTACTGTACTGAGAGATTAAAAATGTTTACTTTATTTTGTATGTTTGTTTTTTATGTATTGTTTGTGTGAAAAGTGTTACAAACCTATTACAGTACAGTACTATATAGCCAATTGTGTTAGTTGGGTATGGAGGCTAACTTCGTTGTACTTATGAACAAATTGGACTTGCTAATACGCTCTTGGAATGGAATGGAACAAAACTCATTCGTATGTAAGGGACTTACTGTACTTAACTTGTATGTTTGTAGAGGAGAAACTGTCTGTGTTTGCTCGAAGTTCAACATTTAAAAGACCAAGTTGCTAAAGAATAGGTCGTAGGACAAAATCCGAACAGATTGATACTAAACAAACCTACAGCCAAGACTCTGGAAAATCAGAATGATTCTCCAATAATAAAATTGCCTGCTAAAACAAAATTCAGCACTCTTCAGAGGAAGATATCAGAATTCAGAGTCTCCTCAGCTTACCACCCATGGTGTTCAGTTTAGATCAGTCGCTCAGTCATGTCCAACTCTTTGTGACCCCATGGACCACAGCAGGTCAGGCTTCCCTGTCCATCAACAACTCCTAGAGGTTGCTGAAACCCATGTCCACTGAGTCGGTGATGCCATCCAACCATCTCATCCTCTGTTACCCCTTTTCCTCCTACCCTCAATCTCTCCCAGCATCAGGGTCCTTTCCAATGAGTCAGTCTTTCACATCAGGTGGCCAAAGTATTGGAGTTTTAGCTTCAGTATCAGTCGTTGCAATGAATGTTCAGGACTGATTTCCTTTAGGATTGACTGGTTAGTATTTGACTTAAAAATTACTAGATAGGTGAAGAAATAAATTGCCCACACCAGTCTTTTTTATTACTGAATTTGACTCAAAGAGAAAAGGGTGAAAAAAATTGCTAAGGCTAGTCAGTAACCCTTTGACTTCTTTCTCACCCAAAATGGGCCAATAGTAATTTTCAAATGTATTTAAGGTAAAAAGCAGAACACTCAAGAATGAACTCGTTAAACAAGTTGTCTGAATGAAAGGTGTTAATTCAGAAAAAAAAAAAAAAGTTCAGCATTTAAAGAATGGACTTGTGGGTTTTACTGGAGAGCCCATAAACCGCTGTAACATTTCTTAATCCCTTTTAAACCGCCAGTAAACACTGTCTCATCCAGCCTCCTGTTTCCTTGTGGAATCTTATCTTACACAACCAGGAGGCCGGGTGCAGTAATTGAATGTGCAGCCGTTGCCCCAGAGCTGGTCCCTATGGACCTGGGGCCCCAGGGTCACATTCTTCCACCTCTGACTGTTTTCTCTGCCTCAGCCTGTGACAGCCCCTTCTCAGCATCTGTGCGTTTCCTCCCCTCAGGTTTGAAGGAAATAACTTATTGATCTGTTCAAGACTCGTGCTGAGCCAGAGCTGAAGCCAGCGACCTTTCCGGAGTTGAGTCTCCAAGTTTCCTGAGTGGTGGGGAAGCCCCGGCTGCCATTCTCCCCGACTCTCCAAGAAGCCTCGTTTACTGGGGTGGCTGTACAAGTTCCTCTTCCTGTTGGCTAACAGTTTAAATAAATCTCCGTTGCCAGTTACCGGTGTGTTGATCCTCTGCTGTTTATCCTTTGCTCCCCTGGGGGGACTGTGGTTCCCCTCTTTGTCAGCTGGAACCAAAGATCCTCAGCCCGACCTTGACCTTGGCCCAATTACATTTTTTAATGGATTATGTTCTGTTCGAGGCTAAGGATACACCATTACTGTTGATGGTTGTGTTATAAAATATCCCTTAAAGTACCTATAAATTTCATTTTTAAAATGAATGCAGCAGAGATGGTGAAGGTGATCCATTTGGAAATACTGACATTGAGCAGCACCACAAGGGCGAATGGCTGACCCAGCACTTCAGAGGGTCTCGCCAGGGGTCCACTTCCATGCCCTCCCGCACCCCCACCCCCATACTTCCCACAACCAAGACATGTGTTCCAAAGTGTGGTTTTAGTTTTTGAATTGGAGCTTGGAACTGATTTCACCTAGAATTTACAGTCACTCCCTGCCTCTCCTGTTCTCCCACCTACTCATCTAAAACCTCTTGTAATCCTTTCTGCACACATTGCTTAACTGAAGCTGCTCTTGGGAAGGACATCAGTGACCTTGAAACCATCACATCCAGGGACCCTTTCTCAGTCCTTGGCTGTCTCAACTTCTCAGTAGCATCTGACATGGGCGACCACCTCTCTCCTTGAAATATTGTCACTGCCAGTAAATGATGGAACTGAATCTGAAACCAGGCAGGTTGGCTCTGGAACTTGCGCTTTTGACTGCTGCATTTTATATATATATGTGTGTGTTTATGTGTATATATATATATATATCCCTTCTCCCCTTGCCCCAAATAGCATAGAAAATTCCCCCATGGCTGCCCTGATGCCTCATTCCCTTATTTCTGATAAAATTTTCACATTTATTACATTCGCTTATTTCCCATTTGGGGGCTGCCTTACGTGCCGTTAATGAAGAGTGATTTTTTCCTGCAGAAATTTTAGTGAGGACTTTGAATATTTAGCAGAAATAATGTTAAAAAAAACACCGTGACTAAGTTACCATATGATCCAGCAATTCCACTCCTGGGCATGTATCCAGAAAAGATGAAAATTAATTCAAAAAGATACATGGCACCTCAGTGTACATAGCAGCACTATTTGCAATAGCCAAGACAAGGAAGCAACCTAAATACCCATAGACGGATGAATGGATAAAGAAGATATGGTATAGGAACTTCCTTGGCAGTCCAGTGGTTAAGGCTTTGCACCTCCAATGCAAGGGACACGAGTTCTATCCCTGGTTGGGGAACAAAGATTCCATATGTTGCTCAAGGTAGCTAAAATTTTTTAAAAAACTATATTTAAAAAGATGTATATATACATAGTGAAATATTATTCAGCCTTAAAAAATAATGAAATAATGCCGCTTGCAGCACCATGAATGGAGCTAGAGATCACCATACCAAGTAAGCTGGATAGGGAAAGACAGACACTGTATGATATGACTTATACGTGTCATCTAAAAAAATGAAACATGAACTTATTTATAAAATAGAAATAGATTCACAGACATAGAAAACAAACTTGTGGTTGTCAAAGGAGAATGAGGGGGGAGGGCATAGATAGCTTGGGTTTAACAGAAACACACTACTATATCTATATATAAAATAAACCTACTATTAGTATCTAGCACAGGGAACTATATTCAGTATCTTATAATAAATGGAAAGAATCTGAAAAAATATATAACAATATATTGTATATAATATACAATTATATATACGTATACACTATATATAATACAATTATATATACAATATATTGTATATAAGTAATATATTTTTATAACTAAGTCACTTTGCCATATACCTGAAATTAACACAGCATTATACATCAGATACACTTAAACAAACCCAAAAGACAGCACCACCAGTGGGTATCTAGGATGCTTTCAGTAATATTGATTGACGGATACCGTCAAGGACCTGGGTTTGCTCTTTGTGCTCTGTCTTGCTGAGTGTATTTGCTTTAATTTTTTGATGTTGCCTTATAATGATAAAGTAGCTGCTAGCGTGTCAGGCATCACAACTGCATTTATGGTAGGAAAGAGAAGTCTTTTCTTCAGTAGTCTCTTTTTATCCAGAATAAAGTGGTCTCCAAATGTGCTCAAACATACTTTCATCTATACCTTATGATAAGAACTGAGTAGGATTGCCAAATGAGATACAGGTTGCCCAGTTAAATTTTGGTAAACACATAATCCCTTTTAAACCGCCAGTAAACACTGTCTCATCCAGCCTCCTGTTTCCTTGTGGAATCTTATCTTACACAACCAGGAGGCCGGGTGCAGTAATTGAATGTGCAGCCGTTGCCCCAGAGCTGGTCCCTATGGACCTGGGGCCCCAGGGTCACATTCTTCCACCTCTGACTGTTTTCTCTGCCTCAGCCTGTGACAGCCCCTTCTCAGCATCTGTGCGTTTCCTCCCCTCAGGTTTGAAGGAAATAACTTATTGATCTGTTCAAGACTCGTGCTGAGCCAGAGCTGAAGCCAGCGACCTTTCCAGAGTTGAGTCTCCAAGTTTCCTGAGTGGTGGGGAAGCCCCGGCTGCCATTCTCCCCGACTCTCCAAGAAGCCTCGTTTACTGGGGTGGCTGTACAAGTTCCTCTTCCTGTTGGCTAACAGTTTAAATAAATCTCCGTTGCCAGTTACCGGTGTGTTGATCCTCTGCTGTTTATCCTTTGCTCCCCTGGGGGGACTGTGGTTCCCCTCTTTGTCAGCTGGAACCAAAGATCCTCAGCCCGACCTTGACCTTGGCCCACTCCCCGTGAGTCAGACTCAGCTCCTGCATCCATTGTGGGATTTCCTCCCGTGTGCTCATGTGTGGCATCTGGCCTTGCGCTTGGCATCTTGACCAGAGGTTGGAGCTCGTCTCTGCTCCCATTTCTGCCCTTGCCTGCTCAAGTTCTCCTTCGCCTAGGTCACTGTGGCAGGCTGAATGATGACCCTCTAAAATGTCCCTTCCCAATCCCCCCAGCTGAGAGTAGATTACCTTGTATGGCAAAAGGGGGTTTTGCAAATGTGATTAAGTTAAGGATCTTGAGGTGGGAGCATCCAGGTGGGCCAGATGTAATCACAAGAGTCCTTCCTTTTAAGGGAAGAAGGGAAGGCAGAGTCAGAGGAACAGGTGGTGTGATGCCACAAGCAGAGACCAGAGTGATACACTTTGAAGATGAGGGAAGGGCGAAAGTTGAGGAATATAAGTGACCACTGGATGCTGAAAAGGGCAAGAGGATATCTCAGAGCGTCCAGAAGGAACCAGCCTTGCCAACACTTGGACTTCAGCCCCGTGAAACTAATTTCAGGTTTCTTACTCCCAGGACAAGAAGAGAATAAACTTGTATCGTTGTAAGCTGGTGAGTCTGTGGTCATTTGTTACAGCAGCTGTAAGAAACTAATACAGATATGATACTAGTACAGATTAAAGGGTCTCTGAAGATTCAGAATTGTAAGGCCTGTCCATGCCTGATAACATTCGTGGTTATGTGAGTGAGCTGTGAACTTGAACGTGGGTATGCAGAATGGCAGCAAGGCAGCCCCCCAGCCCTCTCCTCTCCTAGAGGTTGCCGAATCAGAGATCAATGTTCCCTAGAATGTCACCTGCGTCCCACTACCCAACAGCCTGCTTCTGGGCGGGAGTCAGTGGTGATACAGCGTGAAACAACATTGAATAACCCAGTGAGGAAGTTACTTGCTTTTCACTTATCTTTCAGATCTTAAGAATTAGTTCAAGGAAAAGATCGCAGGCTGGTACTGATGGGTCTTCAACACTAATTTCATATTTACTAATTCATTGTTTTTGAAACCATGTACTAGCCATTAATGGATGGTGAATCCATTTGGGGAGTCAAGTCCATTATTTTTAAAAGATAAGGAATAGGATGGAAAACATTCATAGCACGTTATCAGTAGTAAGGGTACGTACATTTGTATAACTTGTTTCATTTTTATGTGTGTTTGCCCTACCATGTTAGCTTTGTTCCTAATGTTTTGGTCTTGTTTTTTTAAGTGAAGTACAGTTGACTTACAATGTTGCATTAATGTCTGTTGTACAGCAAAGTGATTCAGTTATACATATGTATACATTCTTTTTTATTTTCTTTTCCATTATGGTTCATTACAATTGGATCTAGTTCCCTGTACTATACAGACGGACCTTGTTTTTTATCTAGTCTATATATAACAGTTTACTTGCTAAGCCCAGTGCTGGGGAAATCGTTGTGCACTGTCTGCCAATAGAACTTGCGGAACTCAGTGATAAGAGTAATTAAATGACCAGGGAGAGCTTTGCGAATGCAGGGAGGGCCCATTGTTCTGGTCTTACCCACCCGCTGTGTCCCAACTGTGGGTGAGTTTGAGCGCTGGGGTCTGAAACCCGAGGGTGGGTCATGGCTTCCAGACAGCAGAAGAAAGATAATTTAGCGATATAAGGAGAGGGGACCTCTTATGGAAGGGAGAGATAAGGGTGGTTCTTAAGGAGTGGGAACCAGAGCAGGGCCTTGATGAAATGATGCTAAATGGAACACTGCAGTAAACCCACTAGAAAAGGAGTCACAAAGGCCGCTTTGATGTTTATGCTGGTGAAGCGCATAGGTTGCAAAGAATGGCCCTGAAGACTTCTAGAGTCTCTGTCTCCACTGCTTGCATCAGGAGCGGCCACATGATTTGCTTCGGCCAATAGGGTGATAAGAAAAGGTGAGTGGGGAATCCCCTGGTGGTCCAGCAGTTAAGACTCTGTGCTCCCAATGCTAGAGGTGCAGGTTCGATCCTTGGTGGGGAAATAAAGATCTCATGTGTCACATGGCATAGTAAAAAAAAAAAAAAAGAAAATATGAGCAACTTGACAGGCTGCTTGTGCATTGGGGTTCACCTTCTCTCGCTGTTCTTGGGAATCACGTGGTGACCACAGTGAAAATAAGCCTGGGGTGGGGCTGTTGGATGAAAAGATCACGTGGAGCTGAAATGAGCTGTCTGGATAAGACCCTCCCCAGACTCAAGCCTCAGGCAGCTCACTGGCTGACCACAGAAGTACAAGGGAGCGCTGACCTGGACTGCCCAGCCATCTTGCAGAATCGTGAGCTAAATGCCTGGTTCTTGCCTTAAGTCACTATGTTTGGGGATAGTTTGTTACCCTGCAGTAGCTAACTCATACAGGTGGGGGTGCAGGTTGGGAGGAGAAGGCAAAGTATTAGTTGAATGTTTCCTGCTATTGAAAAAAATTTGCAAGCGTAAGAGTTGTGAGTTTTCTTTGGGCAAAAATGAGCACTGTATCCTGGGAGACACTGTTTGAGATAGCTCTCAGAGACTGCTCCAAGAAGTGGCTGCAGTCATGGCTGCCAGATGGCAGGTGCTTTTTCCTTCCCGAGTTCCCTCAGGGCTCACCAGCTCACCGTCCATGGTGGCTGCAATCGCTGATGACTGGGACATCCTTTGTTTATAGGAAATACTCCATTTCTCACTTCACAAATGCTTGTTCTGTGTCAAGCTGTGTGCCATGTATTGAGATCTAATGATGGACATGGCAGGCATGCTCTCTGCACTCAGAGCACCAGCCATCAGTGCCCCCCGCCTCCCCACTAACAAAAACCTTGGCTATTTTAGTACCCTGTGGCAAGTCCAGGAGGGTGCTCCGGAGAGAGAGAGCTGTGTGAGCTGACATCTGAGGATGTGCCGGGTGAGCCCTGGAGGTGGGGCTTGGGGGGCAGGGTGATGAAAGAGAAAGAAGAGAGCACCTGACTGTAAGTGTGGGACCATTCAGAAGAGACCGACCGTGTGCTGCCCAGAGGCAAATGTTTCCTCTGGGAGGTCATGGAGATGTCCCAGGGTGCTCATGGCGTACTTTTAAGGCATCCATTCTCAACGGAGGTGGTATTGCCCCCACGGGAGCCAAAATTGCTTAGGGATAGGGTTGTCCAACTCTTTGCAACCCTGTAGACTGTAGCCTGCCAGGCTCCTCTGTCTTTGGAATTCTCCAGGCAAGAATACTGGAGTGGGTTGCCATTTCCTCCTCCAAGCGATCTTCCCGACCCAGGGATTGAACCTGAATCTCCTGCATTGGCAGGCAGATTCTTTACCACTGAGCCATCAGGGAAGCCCAGGTTTAGGGTTAGAGGGTGGTTATTAGCCCTCCAAAGAACCACAGTATGTAAACAGATATAAAATAATATCTGTGGCATTAGTGGGCTGCTTCGGTGGCTCAGACGGTAAAGAATCCACATCCAACGCAGGAGACCTGAGCAGGGCACGACCACCCACTCCAGTATTTTTGCTGAGAATTCCGTGAGATGTGTATAAGAGACAGCCCCCATACTTCCCACAACCAAGACATGTGTTCCAAAGTGTGGTTTTAGTTTTTGAATTGGAGCTTGGAACTGATTTCACCTAGAATTTACAGTCACTCCCTGCCTCTC
Source organism: Cephalophus harveyi (assembly GCA_006410635.1). Classification (NCBI taxonomy): domain Eukaryota; kingdom Metazoa; phylum Chordata; class Mammalia; order Artiodactyla; family Bovidae; genus Cephalophus; species Cephalophus harveyi. Next base: position 208,598 of record SJYT01003322.1, read on the forward strand.
CTGTTCTCCCACCTACTCATCTAAAACCTCTTGTAATCCTTTCTGCACACATTGCTTAACTGAAGCTGCTCTTGGGAAGGACATCAGTGACCTTGAAACCATCACATCCAGGGACCCTTTCTCAGTCCTTGGCTGTCTCAACTTCTCAGTAGCATCTGACATGGGCGACCACCTCTCTCCTTGAAATATTGTCACTGCCAGTAAATGATGGAACTGAATCTGAAACCAGGCAGGTTGGCTCTGGAACTTGCGCTTTTGACTGCTGCATTTTATATATATATGTGTGTGTTTATGTGTATATATATATATATATCCCTTCTCCCCTTGCCCCAAATAGCATAGAAAATTCCCCCATGGCTGCCCTGATGCCTCATTCCCTTATTTCTGATAAAATTTTCACATTTATTACATTCGCTTATTTCCCATTTGGGGGCTGCCTTACGTGCCGTTAATGAAGAGTGATTTTTTCCTGCAGAAATTTTAGTGAGGACTTTGAATATTTAGCAGAAATAATGTTAAAAAAAACACCGTGACTAAGTTACCATATGATCCAGCAATTCCACTCCTGGGCATGTATCCAGAAAAGATGAAAATTAATTCAAAAAGATACATGGCACCTCAGTGTACATAGCAGCACTATTTGCAATAGCCAAGACAAGGAAGCAACCTAAATACCCATAGACGGATGAATGGATAAAGAAGATATGGTATAGGAACTTCCTTGGCAGTCCAGTGGTTAAGGCTTTGCACCTCCAATGCAAGGGACACGAGTTCTATCCCTGGTTGGGGAACAAAGATTCCATATGTTGCTCAAGGTAGCTAAAATTTTTTAAAAAACTATATTTAAAAAGATGTATATATACATAGTGAAATATTATTCAGCCTTAAAAAATAATGAAATAATGCCGCTTGCAGCACCATGAATGGAGCTAGAGATCACCATACCAAGTAAGCTGGATAGGGAAAGACAGACACTGTATGATATGACTTATACGTGTCATCTAAAAAAATGAAACATGAACTTATTTATAAAATAGAAATAGATTCACAGACATAGAAAACAAACTTGTGGTTGTCAATGGAGAATGAGGGGGGAGGGCATAGATAGCTTGGGTTTAACAGAAACACACTACTATATCTATATATAAAATAAACCTACTATTAGTATCTAGCACAGGGAACTATATTCAGTATCTTAAATGGAAAGAATCTGAAAAAATATATAACAATATATTGTATATAATATACAATTATATATACGTATACACTATATATAATACAATTATATATACAATATATTGTATATAAGTAATATATTTTTATAACTAAGTCACTTTGCCATATACCTGAAATTAACACAGCATTATACATCAGATACACTTAAACAAACCCAAAAGACAGCACCACCAGTGGGTATCTAGGATGCTTTCAGTAATATTGATTGACGGATACCGTCAAGGACCTGGGTTTGCTCTTTGTGCTCTGTCTTGCTGAGTGTATTTGCTTTAATTTTTTGATGTTGCCTTATAATGATAAAGTAGCTGCTAGCGTGTCAGGCATCACAACTGCATTTATGGTAGGAAAGAGAAGTCTTTTCTTCAGTAGTCTCTTTTTATCCAGAATAAAGTGGTCTCCAAATGTGCTCAAACATACTTTCATCTATACCTTATGATAAGAACTGAGTAGGATTGCCAAATGAGATACAGGTTGCCCAGTTAAATTTTGGTAAACACAGATTTTTGTTTTCAGCGTAAGTCCCATGGGAAGTCCAAATATAAATAAAAATATTAATAATTTTTGCTATCTGGCAATCCTAAAACTGGGTCCAATTGCAAGAGGGGCTGGGAAATAAAATGTCTGACTTTCTGGCTTTTGTAATGCAAGATGGGCAAAAGAGAAAGAAACTAAAGCTTTTAGATGATCAGCCACCCAATGTGGAGTCATCTTGATTGTGTTTGCTCTCCTGCACAGAGAATATGTTTGCATAATATCAGAAAGTTTATGAAGTCCAAAGCAGAGTCAAACTATATTTTCATCTTAGAGTTTTTTACTTTTATTTTTTGAAGGGGAGGAGAGGAAAGCGTGGAGGGTCGTGAATAAAGTGCCTGTCATAGGCAGGATATATAATTGTATTCTGCTTTACTTTTTTATATCCCCCCTTATTTCACAAAAGGAATTGAGATGACTAATAAAACTACATTGACACAAAAGGCAAAAATAAATGCCTTGAGGGAGCTGGAGAGGAGAGAGGAGGTGTGTGCTCACTCAGTCATGTCAGATTCTTTGCAACCCCATGGGCTGTAGCCCACCAGACTCCTCTGTCCATGGGATTTCCCAGTCAAGAACACTGGAGTGGGTTGTCATTTCCTCCTCCGGGGGATCTTCCCCACCCAGGGATCGAGCCCATGTCTTCTGCCTTGGCAGGCGGATTCTTTACCACTGAGCCACCTAGAAAGCCCCTGGGCAGCTGGAACGTGAGTTTAGAGGAGGGAAAGCCCAGAGATGTGCATGTTTTATTGTCTCACACGGGTCTTGGAAGTGGGCTACAAATTTGACTCCCCCAAAGTCCTCAGAGAGGATTGAAATATGATTCTGCTTCCATAAAACCACAGCCAGCTTTGCTCTCGAGAGGCACACGTCTTCCTGCACAGAGACCCAGGATGCTTCTCCAGAGCATCATCAGTGGGATCTGGGAATGTTTGGGGCCTGGCTTTGCAGCTGCTGCCTCAGGTTCCTTTGATGCAAGCTGAGGACAGAAGTGAAATTACTCTGGACCAAAGCAGCGCAGTCCACGTACATAGCTCTGGGATGCTGCAGTGCATACAAGAATAGGATCTAGAAAACCTGGGAAAATGAAAGGCCCGCAGAACTGATGTGCTAAAATAATGTCCCAAAGCTGGATACTTTATACGAGATCCCATGACAGTAAGTTTGAGGTCAGAATCTTTGACGAAGACTGAGAGGTCAAATTAACTGAGTGGTCCAGATGAAAATGCTTATCAGGGCCAGCTCGGTGGAGGGCAGAGGTCTTGATAGGAAAGCGAGGCTACTCCAGAGGCAGAGCTTCATTCCAAGGTTGCTACTTCCAATATCAAATGAACTATTCCACACCCTCCTTAAAAACCCTCCTTTAAGCCCCACTTCCTCCTCTTGGTTGGAGAAGGAAATGGAAGCCCACTCCAGTACTCTTGCCTGGAAAACCCCATCGATAGAGGAGACTGGCAGGCTACAGTCCATGGGGTCGCAAAGAGTCGGACACCACTGAGCAACTTCACTTCACTTTAGATCCAAGACTTGGCATCCCTCCTTGGCTCCCCCACCTCCTCTGTGCCTCTCGGCCCTAACCACGACCTCCTCCCAGCTCTGTTTGCCACAGGGCCCCGCAGTCAGGGGGCTGGAGATGTAAGAAACACAGCTAATATTCAGTTCACTAATCACTTGGTTTATGGCACACAACACAGGTTTAAGGTAGGGAAAGGGGGTAGCGGACCACTCCAAGAAGTCCTGAAAGGAGTCATCTCGGCTGTCTCCCAACCGGCAACAAGTCACAGTAGGTGTGGGTGGGAGGTCACCTTCTGCTCCGACAAGGAGTCAGGCAGCTTCCATCTGGAAAGGCCCCCTGAGCAGAGTCGGGTCCTCCAGCAGAGTGGCTGCAAGTCACTCGGCTCCGTGACCTCGCAGAGGAGTCAAGTTCCCCCGGGGGAGGAGGTCTTGGTCCTCTGTTCCCGTGAGATGCGCTGCCCATCACATTGCTAAGGTAACGCTCTCGATCTGTCCCGCTAGGACTCTTCACACTCCTACTGTGGACGTTTCGAAACAGCTATCGTGGATGTTCACATTGGCCACTGTGACTCCATTTTTTTAAACAAGATAATTAGAAGTTTTGTATATGGATGCTCTGGGTCTTTGTTGCTGCATGAGGGCTTCCTCTAGTGGCGATCAGGGGCTCCTCTTTATTGTGACGCAGGCTTCTCATTGCAGAGCACAGGCTCTAGGGCGCTCTGGCTTCAGTAGTTGTGGCACACGGGCTTAGTTACTCCATGGCATGAGGAATCTTCCCAGATCAGGGACTGAACACATATCCCCTGCATTTGCAGGCAGATTCTTAACCTCTGGACCACCAGGGAAGCCCCGTGACTCCCTTTTGAACTACTTAACATAGCTTAAATCCCATAAGGTTCACACAAGATGAGTAGGGATCCTAACACTCAAGAACTCACTTCATGACCCTTTGCCTCTGCTGGCCTTTGCACCGGCTGTTCCTTTTCCTGAGTCAGCCTTCACCCTTAAAGCTGAGATTAAACATCACCTCCCCATCACCCTGTGTAAATATCCCCTGGGGCTGTAACAGCATCCTGTGTTTTTGCCTTTATGGTCCTTGTGTGAACTTGTCATCATTTTTACTCCTTCCGCAAGTATTTATCGAGCACGTTCTCTGTATGAGGCACTAAGAAACAGAGCAAGTGAACAAATAAAACACAATAATTGCACTGCTCATGTGACCCAAGTGACTCAAGATTGTCACCATGTCTTTGCACGATGATGCAATCATACCTTTATTGCACATTTGATTTTTAACCTCTCTAGGAAAATATTTGAGATTCAGAGGTTGGGGCCTCAGGACCTCTCACCAATGATGGACACCCCAGTAGGTTATGATTGTGGTTCATAACATGTGTTGTTTCACACCTTGTCAACCTGAAGATCAGCACTAGAGAAAAGCAATGACTCCAATGTCACCAACTCTTGCAGTATTGCAAGTGCTGTTTGCAAGGGGGTACCTCTCAAGGCCAGACCCACTGAACCTCTGGGAGGAAAGGCAGGGAGTCGGGGAACAAGATCCAAGAGCTTGCTAAGCCCAGTGCTGGGGAAATCGTTGTGCACTGTCTGCCAATAGAACTTGCGGAACTCAGTGATAAGAGTAATTAAATGACCAGGGAGAGCTTTGCGAATGCAGGGAGGGCCCATTGTTCTGGTCTTACCCACCCGCTGTGTCCCAACTGTGGGTGAGTTTGAGCGCTGGGGTCTGAAACCCGAGGGTGGGTCATGGCTTCCAGACAGCAGAAGAAAGATAATTTAGCGATATAAGGAGAGGGGACCTCTTATGGAAGGGAGAGATAAGGGTGGTTCTTAAGGAGTGGGAACCAGAGCAGGGCCTTGATGAAATGATGCTAAATGGAACACTGCAGTAAACCCACTAGAAAAGGAGTCACAAAGGCCGCTTTGATGTTTATGCTGGTGAAGCGCATAGGTTGCAAAGAATGGCCCTGAAGACTTCTAGAGTCTCTGTCTCCACTGCTTGCATCAGGAGCGGCCACATGATTTGCTTCGGCCAATAGGGTGATAAGAAAAGGTGAGTGGGGAATCCCCTGGTGGTCCAGCAGTTAAGACTCTGTGCTCCCAATGCTAGAGGTGCAGGTTCGATCCTTGGTGGGGAAATAAAGATCTCATGTGTCACATGGCATAGTAAAAAAAAAAAAAAAGAAAATATGAGCAACTTGACAGGCTGCTTGTGCATTGGGGTTCACCTTCTCTCGCTGTTCTTGGGAATCACGTGGTGACCACAGTGAAAATAAGCCTGGGGTGGGGCTGTTGGATGAAAAGATCACGTGGAGCTGAAATGAGCTGTCTGGATAAGACCCTCCCCAGACTCAAGCCTCAGGCAGCTCACTGGCTGACCACAGAAGTACAAGGGAGCGCTGACCTGGACTGCCCAGCCATCTTGCAGAATCGTGAGCTAAATGCCTGGTTCTTGCCTTAAGTCACTATGTTTGGGGATAGTTTGTTACCCTGCAGTAGCTAACTCATACAGGTGGGGGTGCAGGTTGGGAGGAGAAGGCAAAGTATTAGTTGAATGTTTCCTGCTATTGAAAAAAATTTGCAAGCGTAAGAGTTGTGAGTTTTCTTTGGGCAAAAATGAGCACTGTATCCTGGGAGACACTGTTTGAGATAGCTCTCAGAGACTGCTCCAAGAAGTGGCTGCAGTCATGGCTGCCAGATGGCAGGTGCTTTTTCCTTCCCGAGTTCCCTCAGGGCTCACCAGCTCACCGTCCATGGTGGCTGCAATCGCTGATGACTGGGACATCCTTTGTTTATAGGAAATACTCCATTTCTCACTTCACAAATGCTTGTTCTGTGTCAAGCTGTGTGCCATGTATTGAGATCTAATGATGGACATGGCAGGCATGCTCTCTGCACTCAGAGCACCAGCCATCAGTGCCCCCCGCCTCCCCACTAACAAAAACCTTGGCTATTTTAGTACCCTGTGGCAAGTCCAGGAGGGTGCTCCGGAGAGAGAGAGCTGTGTGAGCTGACATCTGAGGATGTGCCGGGTGAGCCCTGGAGGTGGGGCTTGGGGGGCAGGGTGATGAAAGAGAAAGAAGAGAGCACCTGACTGTAAGTGTGGGACCATTCAGAAGAGACCGACCGTGTGCTGCCCAGAGGCAAATGTTTCCTCTGGGAGGTCATGGAGATGTCCCAGGGTGCTCATGGCGTACTTTTAAGGCATCCATTCTCAACGGAGGTGGTATTGCCCCCACGGGAGCCAAAATTGCTTAGGGATAGGGTTGTCCAACTCTTTGCAACCCTGTAGACTGTAGCCTGCCAGGCTCCTCTGTCTTTGGAATTCTCCAGGCAAGAATACTGGAGTGGGTTGCCATTTCCTCCTCCAAGCGATCTTCCCGACCCAGGGATTGAACCTGAATCTCCTGCATTGGCAGGCAGATTCTTTACCACTGAGCCATCAGGGAAGCCCAGGTTTAGGGTTAGAGGGTGGTTATTAGCCCTCCAAAGAACCACAGTATGTAAACAGATATAAAATAATATCTGTGGCATTAGTGGGCTGCTTCGGTGGCTCAGACGGTAAAGAATCCACATCCAACGCAGGAGACCTGAGCAGGGCACGACCACCCACTCCAGTATTTTTGCTGAGAATTCCGTGAGATGTGTATAAGAGACAGCCCCCATACTTCCCACAACCAAGACATGTGTTCCAAAGTGTGGTTTTAGTTTTTGAATTGGAGCTTGGAACTGATTTCACCTAGAATTTACAGTCACTCCCTGCCTCTCCTGTTCTCCCACCTACTCATCTAAAACCTCTTGTAATCCTTTCTGCACACATTGCTTAACTGAAGCTGCTCTTGGGAAGGACATCAGTGACCTTGAAACCATCACATCCAGGGACCCTTTCTCAGTCCTTGGCTGTCTCAACTTCTCAGTAGCATCTGACATGGGCGACCACCTCTCTCCTTGAAATATTGTCACTGCCAGTAAATGATGGAACTGAATCTGAAACCAGGCAGGTTGGCTCTGGAACTTGCGCTTTTGACTGCTGCATTTTATATATATATGTGTGTGTTTATGTGTATATATATATATATATCCCTTCTCCCCTTGCCCCAAATAGCATAGAAAATTCCCCCATGGCTGCCCTGATGCCTCATTCCCTTATTTCTGATAAAATTTTCACATTTATTACATTCGCTTATTTCCCATTTGGGGGCTGCCTTACGTGCCGTTAATGAAGAGTGATTTTTTCCTGCAGAAATTTTAGTGAGGACTTTGAATATTTAGCAGAAATAATGTTAAAAAAAACACCGTGACTAAGTTACCATATGATCCAGCAATTCCACTCCTGGGCATGTATCCAGAAAAGATGAAAATTAATTCAAAAAGATACATGGCACCTCAGTGTACATAGCAGCACTATTTGCAATAGCCAAGACAAGGAAGCAACCTAAATACCCATAGACGGATGAATGGATAAAGAAGATATGGTATAGGAACTTCCTTGGCAGTCCAGTGGTTAAGGCTTTGCACCTCCAATGCAAGGGACACGAGTTCTATCCCTGGTTGGGGAACAAAGATTCCATATGTTGCTCAAGGTAGCTAAAATTTTTTAAAAAACTATATTTAAAAAGATGTATATATACATAGTGAAATATTATTCAGCCTTAAAAAATAATGAAATAATGCCGCTTGCAGCACCATGAATGGAGCTAGAGATCACCATACCAAGTAAGCTGGATAGGGAAAGACAGACACTGTATGATATGACTTATACGTGTCATCTAAAAAAATGAAACATGAACTTATTTATAAAATAGAAATAGATTCACAGACATAGAAAACAAACTTGTGGTTGTCAAAGGAGAATGAGGGGGGAGGGCATAGATAGCTTGGGTTTAACAGAAACACACTACTATATCTATATATAAAATAAACCTACTATTAGTATCTAGCACAGGGAACTATATTCAGTATCTTAAATGGAAAGAATCTGAAAAAATATATAACAATATATTGTATATAATATACAATTATATATACGTATACACTATATATAATACAATTATGTATACAATATATTGTATATAAGTAATATATTTTTATAACTAAGTCACTTTGCCATATACCTGAAATTAACACAGCATTATACATCAGATACACTTAAACAAACCCAAAAGACAGCACCACCAGTGGGTATCTAGGATGCTTTCAGTAATATTGATTGACGGATACCGTCAAGGACCTGGGTTTGCTCTTTGTGCTCTGTCTTGCTGAGTGTATTTGCTTTAATTTTTTGATGTTGCCTTATAATGATAAAGTAGCTGCTAGCGTGTCAGGCATCACAACTGCATTTATGGTAGGAAAGAGAAGTCTTTTCTTCAGTAGTCTCTTTTTATCCAGAATAAAGTGGTCTCCAAATGTGCTCAAACATACTTTCATCTATACCTTATGATAAGAACTGAGTAGGATTGCCAAATGAGATACAGGTTGCCCAGTTAAATTTTGGTAAACACAGATTTTTGTTTTCAGCGTAAGTCCCATGGGAAGTCCAAATATAAATAAAAATATTAATAATTTTTGCTATCTGGCAATCCTAAAACTGGGTCCAATTGCAAGAGGGGCTGGGAAATAAAATGTCTGACTTTCTGGCTTTTGTAATGCAAGATGGGCAAAAGAGAAAGAAACTAAAGCTTTTAGATGATCAGCCACCCAATGTGGAGTCATCTTGATTGTGTTTGCTCTCCTGCACAGAGAATATGTTTGCATAATATCAGAAAGTTTATGAAGTCCAAAGCAGAGTCAAACTATATTTTCATCTTAGAGTTTTTTACTTTTATTTTTTGAAGGGGAGGAGAGGAAAGCGTGGAGGGTCGTGAATAAAGTGCCTGTCATAGGCAGGATATATAATTGTATTCTGCTTTACTTTTTTATATCCCCCCTTATTTCACAAAAGGAATTGAGATGACTAATAAAACTACATTGACACAAAAGGCAAAAATAAATGCCTTGAGGGAGCTGGAGAGGAGAGAGGAGGTGTGTGCTCACTCAGTCATGTCAGATTCTTTGCAACCCCATGGGCTGTAGCCCACCAGACTCCTCTGTCCATGGGATTTCCCAGTCAAGAACACTGGAGTGGGTTGTCATTTCCTCCTCCGGGGGATCTTCCCCACCCAGGGATCGAGCCCATGTCTTCTGCCTTGGCAGGCGGATTCTTTACCACTGAGCCACCTAGAAAGCCCCTGGGCAGCTGGAACGTGAGTTTAGAGGAGGGAAAGCCCAGAGATGTGCATGTTTTATTGTCTCACACGGGTCTTGGAAGTGGGCTACAAATTTGACTCCCCCAAAGTCCTCAGAGAGGATTGAAATATGATTCCGCTTCCATAAAACCACAGCCAGCTTTGCTCTCGAGAGGCACACGTCTTCCTGCACAGAGACCCAGGATGCTTCTCCAGAGCATCATCAGTGGGATCTGGGAATGTTTGGGGCCTGGCTTTGCAGCTGCTGCCTCAGGTTCCTTTGATGCAAGCTGAGGACAGAAGTGAAATTACTCTGGACCAAAGCAGTGCTGTCCACGTACATAGCTCTGGGATGCTGCAGTGCATACAAGAATAGGATCTAGAAAACCTGGGAAAATGAAAGGCCCGCAGAACTGATGTGCTAAAATAATGTCCCAAAGCTGGATACTTTATACGAGATCCCATGACAGTAAGTTTGAGGTCAGAATCTTTGACGAAGACTGAGAGGTCAAATTAACTGAGTGGTCCAGATGAAAATGCTTATCAGGGCCAGCTCGGTGGAGGGCAGAGGTCTTGATAGGAAAGCGAGGCTACTCCAGAGGCAGAGCTTCATTCCAAGGTTGCTACTTCCAATATCAAATGAACTATTCCACACCCTCCTTAAAAACCCTCCTTTAAGCCCCACTTCCTCCTCTTGGTTGGAGAAGGAAATGGAAGCCCACTCCAGTACTCTTGCCTGGAAAACCCCATCGATAGAGGAGACTGGCAGGCTACAGTCCATGGGGTCGCAAAGAGTCGGACACCACTGAGCAACTTCACTTCACTTTAGATCCAAGACTTGGCATCCCTCCTTGGCTCCCCCACCTCCTCTGTGCCTCTCGGCCCTAACCACGACCTCCTCCCAGCTCTGTTTGCCACAGGGCCCCGCAGTCAGGGGGCTGGAGATGTAAGAAACACAGCTAATATTCAGTTCACTAATCACTTGGTTTATGGCACACAACACAGGTTTAAGGTAGGGAAAGGGGGTAGCGGACCACTCCAAGAAGTCCTGAAAGGAGTCATCTCGGCTGTCTCCCAACCGGCAACAAGTCACAGTAGGTGTGGGTGGGAGGTCACCTTCTGCTCCGACAAGGAGTCAGGCAGCTTCCATCTGGAAAGGCCCCCTGAGCAGAGTCGGGTCCTCCAGCAGAGTGGCTGCAAGTCACTCGGCTCCGTGACCTCGCAGAGGAGTCAAGTTCCCCCGGGGGAGGAGGTCTTGGTCCTCTGTTCCCGTGAGATGCGCTGCCCATCACATTGCTAAGGTAACGCTCTCGATCTGTCCCGCTAGGACTCTTCACACTCCTACTGTGGACGTTTCGAAACAGCTATCGTGGATGTTCACATTGGCCACTGTGACTCCATTTTTTTAAACAAGATAATTAGAAGTTTTGTATATGGATGCTCTGGGTCTTTGTTGCTGCATGAGGGCTTCCTCTAGTGGCGATCAGGGGCTCCTCTTTATTGTGACGCAGGCTTCTCATTGCAGAGCACAGGCTCTAGGGCGCTCTGGCTTCAGTAGTTGTGGCACACGGGCTTAGTTACTCCATGGCATGAGGAATCTTCCCAGATCAGGGACTGAACACATATCCCCTGCATTTGCAGGCAGATTCTTAACCTCTGGACCACCAGGGAAGCCCCGTGACTCCCTTTTGAACTACTTAACATAGCTTAAATCCCATAAGGTTCACACAAGATGAGTAGGGATCCTAACACTCAAGAACTCACTTCATGACCCTTTGCCTCTGCTGGCCTTTGCACCGGCTGTTCCTTTTCCTGAGTCAGCCTTCACCCTTAAAGCTGAGATTAAACATCACCTCCCCATCACCCTGTGTAAATATCCCCTGGGGCTGTAACAGCATCCTGTGTTTTTGCCTTTATGGTCCTTGTGTGAACTTGTCATCATTTTTACTCCTTCCGCAAGTATTTATCGAGCACGTTCTCTGTATGAGGCACTAAGAAACAGAGCAAGTGAACAAATAAAACACAATAATTGCACTGCTCATGTGACCCAAGTGACTCAAGATTGTCACCATGTCTTTGCACGATGATGCAATCATACCTTTATTGCACATTTGATTTTTAACCTCTCTAGGAAAATATTTGAGATTCAGAGGTTGGGGCCTCAGGACCTCTCACCAATGATGGACACCCCAGTAGGTTATGATTGTGGTTCATAACATGTGTTGTTTCACACCTTGTCAACCTGAAGATCAGCACTAGAGAAAAGCAATGACTCCAATGTCACCAACTCTTGCAGTATTGCAAATGCTGTTTGCAAGGGGGTACCTCTCAAGGCCAGACCCACTGAACCTCTGGGAGGAAAGGCAGGGAGTCGGGGAACAAGATCCAAGAGCTTGCTAAGCCCAGTGCTGGGGAAATCGTTGTGCACTGTCTGCCAATAGAACTTGCGGAACTCAGTGATAAGAGTAATTAAATGACCAGGGAGAGCTTTGCGAATGCAGGGAGGGCCCATTGTTCTGGTCTTACCCACCCGCTGTGTCCCAACTGTGGGTGAGTTTGAGCGCTGGGGTCTGAAACCCGAGGGTGGGTCATGGCTTCCAGACAGCAGAAGAAAGATAATTTAGCGATATAAGGAGAGGGGACCTCTTATGGAAGGGAGAGATAAGGGTGGTTCTTAAGGAGTGGGAACCAGAGCAGGGCCTTGATGAAATGATGCTAAATGGAACACTGCAGTAAACCCACTAGAAAAGGAGTCACAAAGGCCGCTTTGATGTTTATGCTGGTGAAGCGCATAGGTTGCAAAGAATGGCCCTGAAGACTTCTAGAGTCTCTGTCTCCACTGCTTGCATCAGGAGCGGCCACATGATTTGCTTCGGCCAATAGGGTGATAAGAAAAGGTGAGTGGGGAATCCCCTGGTGGTCCAGCAGTTAAGACTCTGTGCTCCCAATGCTAGAGGTGCAGGTTCGATCCTTGGTGGGGAAATAAAGATCTCATGTGTCACATGGCATAGTAAAAAAAAAAAAAAAGAAAATATGAGCAACTTGACAGGCTGCTTGTGCATTGGGGTTCACCTTCTCTCGCTGTTCTTGGGAATCACGTGGTGACCACAGTGAAAATAAGCCTGGGGTGGGGCTGTTGGATGAAAAGATCACGTGGAGCTGAAATGAGCTGTCTGGATAAGACCCTCCCCAGACTCAAGCCTCAGGCAGCTCACTGGCTGACCACAGAAGTACAAGGGAGCGCTGACCTGGACTGCCCAGCCATCTTGCAGAATCGTGAGCTAAATGCCTGGTTCTTGCCTTAAGTCACTATGTTTGGGGATAGTTTGTTACCCTGCAGTAGCTAACTCATACAGGTGGGGGTGCAGGTTGGGAGGAGAAGGCAAAGTATTAGTTGAATGTTTCCTGCTATTGAAAAAAATTTGCAAGCGTAAGAGTTGTGAGTTTTCTTTGGGCAAAAATGAGCACTGTATCCTGGGAGACACTGTTTGAGATAGCTCTCAGAGACTGCTCCAAGAAGTGGCTGCAGTCATGGCTGCCAGATGGCAGGTGCTTTTTCCTTCCCGAGTTCCCTCAGGGCTCACCAGCTCACCGTCCATGGTGGCTGCAATCGCTGATGACTGGGACATCCTTTGTTTATAGGAAATACTCCATTTCTCACTTCACAAATGCTTGTTCTGTGTCAAGCTGTGTGCCATGTATTGAGATCTAATGATGGACATGGCAGGCATGCTCTCTGCACTCAGAGCACCAGCCATCAGTGCCCCCCGCCTCCCCACTAACAAAAACCTTGGCTATTTTAGTACCCTGTGGCAAGTCCAGGAGGGTGCTCCGGAGAGAGAGAGCTGTGTGAGCTGACATCTGAGGATGTGCCGGGTGAGCCCTGGAGGTGGGGCTTGGGGGGCAGGGTGATGAAAGAGAAAGAAGAGAGCACCTGACTGTAAGTGTGGGACCATTCAGAAGAGACCGACCGTGTGCTGCCCAGAGGCAAATGTTTCCTCTGGGAGGTCATGGAGATGTCCCAGGGTGCTCATGGCGTACTTTTAAGGCATCCATTCTCAACGGAGGTGGTATTGCCCCCACGGGAGCCAAAATTGCTTAGGGATAGGGTTGTCCAACTCTTTGCAACCCTGTAGACTGTAGCCTGCCAGGCTCCTCTGTCTTTGGAATTCTCCAGGCAAGAATACTGGAGTGGGTTGCCATTTCCTCCTCCAAGCGATCTTCCCGACCCAGGGATTGAACCTGAATCTCCTGCATTGGCAGGCAGATTCTTTACCACTGAGCCATCAGGGAAGCCCAGGTTTAGGGTTAGAGGGTGGTTATTAGCCCTCCAAAGAACCACAGTATGTAAACAGATATAAAATAATATCTGTGGCATTAGTGGGCTGCTTCGGTGGCTCAGACGGTAAAGAATCCACATCCAACGCAGGAGACCTGAGCAGGGCACGACCACCCACTCCAGTATTTTTGCTGAGAATTCCGTGGACAGAGGAGCCTGGAAGACTACAGTCCATGGAGTCACACACAGATGTGAAATATTACCTGTGGTATTAGTGCTTCATAGAGGGGTGATAATGACTAAAAAAGTTTTTTTTTAATGGCTAAAAAAGTCTCCACAGAGGGGAGATCATGGAAAACAATGGTTGAGAAACGCTGTTGTAAGGGAATCCATACTCAGGGCCTCACCTTGCGCAATCTGCTCCCTTTCTCCATGCCCTCCCACTTTTCCAAAGAGCATCCTTCTCCCCCGTCTCACATCTGTGCTGCTATTTGGCTCTGGGAATTAAAACCTGGGAGAGGGGAGAACAATTAGAAATACTGGTACTGGCTGGTGCTGAGAAAGTGAATAAATAATAATGACCAAGTATCAAACAAGTCCATTTTTAGATTTGAAGGATTCTTTGCTCTCAACCAAATTGAAGGGGGATATAATAGCTTAGCATGCTTTGAACTTTTTTTTTTAAAGCAATAGATTTGAAAGAAGTTTTTTTAAAGAGCAGGTTATTTTTGGCATATAATTCAAAAGGTGTTCAAAGAAATGTGTAGCATTGCTATAGAAACCTCTTTCTATTTGTTTTTGTGAAAGCTCTCTCCTTGCCTACTGTAAAAATGAAAAATAGAAATTGAGTTAGTGCTGAGCCCTGTCTTACAAAAATAAGCTAGATTCATCTTGGGATATATGAACTCATTGAATAAATAAATAAAACTTGCTCTATCCATCTCATTAAAAGATATATTTCTTATAAAATTTTATTTTTTATGTTTAATCATTAATTGTCAACATGTACGGTATAGTTGGGGTATGTCAATCAATTGTCTACTAATAATAATTGTAATGATAACTCAATCCATAAAGGAATAAGTAACATTTAGAGTCACTGTTCACAGAAAATTTATAGAAGTATTAATTTTTCTCTCTCTCTCTTTCTCTGTGCAGACACATATTTCCATAAGATCTTGTAGAAAACCTGAATGAACATTTTGGCCAATCCAATATATGTATTTGATTTTACCTAAAAATGGAATTATATGGTACATCCTGTATTATAAACTATTTTTACCCCAAAGTTTTACAACAGTATATAGAGATCTGTACGCACAGCACACGTAGAGATCTACAACAGAGGCGGGACAATTTTTTTACGGGTCAGATAATTAATATTTTAGACTCGGTGGATCAAGAGGATATTTTGTACTTAATAACTATTTGAAGTGTGAAAGGCTTCTTACATCATATTCAAAAAACCAAACACCTGAAACTAACACTACTTTGTAAATCAATTATACTCCAATAAATAAAATAAAAAGCCACTTACTTAAGTAGTAGTCTTTTGTTAACATATATCTATGTTGCCTCCATATTAGTTCAGTATTATAAATATGTGGCAATTATACACAATCCTTCTGTATAAATCTTTTCACACTTATCTGTTTACCTCCAAAGGATGTTGTTCATTTGCTAAGTCATGGCTGACTCTTTGCAACCCTATGGACTGCAGCACACCAGGCTCCTCTGTCCTCCACTATCTCCTGGAATTTACTCAAATAAGTGAAAAAAAGACATCTTGTTGATGTTCTTACACTTCTTTAGTTACCATGACTCTCTTTTCACACATTATTGTGAACTTATTATTTCCAATTCCCTGTTTGTGTCTTTTCCCCATTTTTCTCTGTGGTTATTTTTTCACGTTGATTTCTAAGAGCTCTTTACCCAGTAAGGGCAGTGACATTTGTCATTTATGTGCAGTATTTTTCCCCAGTTTTTCATTTTTCTTGTCTATGCTAATCATTTTTTTCTTTCTTGGTTTAGAAATTATATATTTTATCTGTTTCAGGTTGATTTCTTTTCCAATGTAATAGATGTCTCTGCATGTCAAGCCTCTCATGATTACAAAAATATTTACCCATGTTTTATTTTAGGGCTTTTATGATCTCTTTTTTACATTTTTTTAATGTCCATAGTATTTGTTAATCATTTATTTATTAAGAGAGACTATTCCTTAGCCCAGATATTTATCATTTCATAGTTCAGAAACATAGGTAAGTGACAAAGTTCTATGGAACTCAACCCAAAGAAATTCTTTATGTTCAAAACTCACTTTTCACTCTGAAAGATACTAGCTTTCCTTATGTCCTCAAAAATCTTCCAAAGAATCATAATTTCTGTAGAAATCTGCATATGCCTCCTTCCTTGGTTTGTCAGAAGCAAACTTACAGAAAGTTGCAACTCCCAGGGAGACAATGAATGCTCCAACCATATGAAATCACAGATGCATGACCAGAAGGTTTTGTCAAAGAACTGAACAAGGTATTTTTTCTTTTCTACAGCTCAACAATATGGTCTTGCCATACTTATAGAGAAATGGACTTCTCTTTTACATGTTAAACTTTGGCTCATTTAGAATTTATTTTGAAGTACAGAATGAGATAAATATTTTATTTTTTTAAAAATAAGCCTAAAAAATAAATAAATAAAATAAAATAAAATAAAAATAAGCCTAACCAGTTTTCCTATTTAAGTATCTTTAACCCATGATTCTGAACCCCAATTTATGTTTCTATGCATAAGCTTACATGTGTGTGTGCTAAGTCGCATCAGTCGTGTCTGACTCTCTGTGACCCTATGGACTTCACCTCATCAGGCTCCTCTGTCCGTGGGATTTTCCAGGCAAGAATACTGGAGTGGTTTGACGGGCCCTCCTCCAAGGGATCTCCCTGACCCAGGGACTGAACCCAAGTCTCGTGTCTTCCTTATTGGCAGGCAGGTTCTTTACCACTAGTACCACCTGAGAGGGCTTCCCCGGTGGTCCAGATGGTAAAGAATCTGCCTGCAATGCGGGAGACCTGGGTTTGATTCCTGGGTTGGGAAGATCCCCTGGAGGAGAGCATGGCAACCCACTCCAGTATTCTTGCTTGAGAATCCCCATGGACAGAGGCGCTACAGTCTATGGGGTCACAAAGAGCCGGACACAACTGAACGACTACCACCTGGGAAGCCCTTCCATGTATATATTTGGGTTTAAAAGGACTCATTTTAAAAGCCTATCAGCTATCAAGGAACTGAATATTATGACTCCAGCAAGTTATTCACTCCCAGCCCTACATGTAGAATTTCTAAAAAACCAATGTATGGCTTATCTTTAACTGGAAGCTTTTTTACCTGATAGCAATGTGTATACCAAAGGTAAAACTCAAGTTGATAGGATTGTTTTTATTTCTCCTAAGCACAAAGATAAGGGTATTTAGAATTGAGAAATATAGCTGAACAAGAGCTATCCATTTGTATTCTATCTATATGTATGTGTAACCATGATTGTGGGAATAATATAGTTAGCAGATGATTTCTAATTAAAAACAATAGATGTGCAACAAGCAACAGAGGTTTACTGTATAGCATAGGGAACTATAGTCAATATCTTGTAATAACCTATAGTGGAAAATTATTTCAAAAATAATATATGTGTATAACTGAATCATACACAAATAAAGGATTCTACTCTTTGGAATTTAGTAATGTTTATCTTTTTGCCAGTTTTTCCAAATGTCCTATGGAATCTAATAACAATGCATGAGATACAAAATTTTAAATTTATTTGTGTAGGATATAAGATTTATATAAATCAATATAAATAGATATATACCATATTTAAATTATTAATGATGTCATTCAAGATGCTCCTAATCTTATTTTTTCTGTACTTGATAAAATATTCTCAGAGAAATGTTAATATGTCTATAATTATATATTTTTCCTTTTCCTTTATATTTCTTCTGATTTTTGCTTTATGTATCTTTGTTTCTTTGTTGTTAGGTATCTAATGGTTACGATGTCTATCTTCTTTGTGAATTGTACCTTTTATCATTAAAAATATTCATCTTTGTTTCATTTAAAAGATAATATAAAATAGTTCGCAGAGTGAGTTGCCACACCTAAAGAGTTAAAAAAAAATTGTAAGATGACATTTCACCAAGTTCAGACAATAAAAAAGGCACCAGTTTGGAAGCAGTTTTGGTAAAATTCCAGCTCCACATTTTATGGCAAAGCCCTTCTCTTTTCTTGGCTTCAGCTCTCTCATCTGTAAAATGGGTTCATAATGATAAACCCTGCCTCACACAAGTTAGGAGGACTAAATGAACTAAAGCAGAAACTCACTATGCCCGGGGTATACCCTCAGACCTGTGGCCTTAATTTAACCCTCCCAGGACACACAGTAACACCTACAGCTTCTGTTCCTTTATGTAACAAGCCAGCTCCTGACTGTGGAGTACACCACCTGAGTCCTTGACCTTTGGCTTTGTTCCCATCCATTCCTACCCCATGACTCCTGCGGTCCTGCTCTCATTACAGGCCAGCATCACTTGACTTCCATTCTTGCCCCAGCCCAGAAAGTCCTGGCCCACCCGTGGGCGAGACCTTGTAGTTCCTAACAGAGGCCACCATAACCTTTGAACTTGCTGCAATGGGCCGCTGGCCGGAGTCCCGGCTGGTCCTGCCACCCTTCCCTTCCCTTTGAGGAGAATGACAATATGTAATTCTCACCTTGGCACTTGCACTCCCAAAGGGAATGGGAATGCAGGTGAGTACTGACAGTCAGAATTTCTGGCATGGTGACAGAGGAGGCGCACACTGTCTGTTGGCCCAGGGTCAGGGCAATATGGGAGCAGCCATAAACTCCAGGGAAGCTCCTCTGAAGGTGGCTTTTGCTCTCCCATTCTTCCTTTACAACAGTTATTTTTGTGCCTGACACACCTCCCTGATTTGACGGTAAAGTTCACGAGACATTATCTCTTGATCATCTCCATTCTGGGAGGATAGGTGTGTCACAGGATGACTGAACTGTGGCCCTACCCCAACCCCTCCGCCCCATGAACAGGAACGTTCTCTGTGGTCCTGAAACACCAAGGAAATGTTTGCTTGCCTAGATTTCAAGAATTCTGAAAAGCAAATAGTAACTGTGGAAGAAAAGAGTATATTAAGCAGGATGCTTCTTGCTTTCTTTCCTTCTTTCTTCCTCCCCCTCTCTCGTCCTCCCTTCCTTCATTTCTCCTGTTTCATTCCCTTTCTTTCTCTCTTTCAAGTGACAGAAACCCAGCTCCAGCTGTCTTCAGAAAGGAAAAGATCTAAGAAGACAGTCCAGAGTGGCTGGATCAGGGCCATAATACTGATGTCATCAATCTTGTCTCCCTCTTGGCTTTATTTCCCTCTACGTGGCTCTGTTCTCTTAGGACTCATCTCTTCTGGTGACAAAGATGGTGGTTAGTGGCTCCAGGCCTCTATTGTCCCCCTCAGTCACCCCAGAGTAAGAGCACTTTCAATAAATAAAAGTCCCCAAATCTTCAGAAAAACTCTCAGGATTGCATGTTAATGGCTTGATTTGAATCCTATGCTCAGTGCTCAACCAATCAGGATGGTCTTGGAGATGGCCTGTCTCACTGGCTTGATGCCCCTGAAGGGTTGGGGAGCTGAATGATGGTGGGGTGGGGGGACGGTGCTGACAACTCTACCCAAATTGTGTGAAAGTGAAAGTCGCTCAGTCGTGTCCAACTCTGTGACCCCATGGACTGTAGCCTGCCAGGCTCCTCTGTCCATGGGATTCTCTAGGAAAGAATACCTGAAGTGAGTTGCCATTCCCTTCTCCAGGGGCTCTTTCCAACCCAGGGATCGAATGCAGGTATTCTGCATTGCAGGCAGATTCTTTACTGTCTGAGTCAACAGGGAAGCCCATTTTATGTGAACAGAGAGTTGAAGACGTGGTTCTCTCAAGGAAATCAAGATGCTATTACCAAAGAAAATTCTAGAAAAACATCTATTTCTGCTTTATTGACTATGCCAAAGCCTTTGACTGTGTGGATCACAATAAACTGTGGAAAATTCTTCAAGAGATGGGAATACCAGACCACCTGACCTGCCTCTTGAGAAATCTGTATGCAGGTCAGGAAGCAACAGTTAGAACTGGACATGGAACAACAGACTGGTTCCAAATTGGGAAAGGAGTACGTCAAGGCTGTATATTGACACCCTGCTTATTTAACTTATATGCAGAGTACATCATGAGAAATGCTAGGCTGGATGAAGCACAAGCTAGAATCAAGATTGCCAGGAGAAAAATCAATAACCTCAGATATGCAGATGACACCACCCTTATGGCAGAAAGTGAATAGGAGCTAAAGAGCCTCTTGATGAAAGTGGAAGAGGAGAGTGAAAAAGTTGGCTTCAAGCTCAACATTCAGAAAACGAAGATCATAGCATCTGGTCCCATCACTTCATGGCAAATAGTTGGAGAAACAGTGCAAACAGTGAGAGACTATTTTTTTGGGCTCCAAAATCACTGCAGATGGTGACTGCGGCCGTGAAATTAAAAGATGCTTACTCATTGGAAGGAAAGTTATGACCAGCCTAGACAGCATATTAAAAAGCAGAGTCATTACTTTGTCAACAAAGCTCCGTCTATGGTTTTTCCGTCATGTATGGATGTGAGAGTTGGACTATAAAGAAAGCTGAGCGCCAAAGAATTGATGCTTTTGAACTGTGGTGTTGGAGAAGACTCTTGAGAGTCCCTTGGATTGCAAGGAGATCCAAACAGTCCATCCTAAAGGAGATCCGTCCTGGATGTTCATTGGTAGGACTGATGTTGAAGCTGAAACTCCAATACTTTGGCTACCTGATGAGAAGAGCTGACTCATTGGAAAAGACCCTGATGCTGGGAAAGATTAAGGGCAGGAGGAAAGGGGATGACAAAGGATGAGATGGTTGGATGGCATCGCCGACTCAATGGACATGAATTTGAGTGAACTCCGGGAGTTGGTGATGGATAGGGAGGCCTGGCGTGCTGTGGTCCATGGGGTCACAAAGAGTCTGACAAGACTGAGCGACTGAACTGAACTGATTACCAAAGGAAGGAGAAATTAGATCTTAAGTAGACACTAATGTCAGATATCCACAATGGGGAGAGGACAGCAGAGAGAGCGAGTGAGAGAGAGAGACTGTTAAAGAAGCAGTGACAGAGAAAAATGGAGACGTAATTTTAAGAAAACAAGTGCCTTTTTAAAAGAAAGCAATCAAGAAAGAATTATTATACCCATGTTCATAGCAGCATTATTCACAATAATTAAAAGGTGAAAGTAAGACCAATATCCATAAACAGATGAATGGATAAGCAAGATGAGGTCTATCTATGCAATGGAATATCATAGAGTCTTTAAAAGGGAGCAAATTCTGACACCCGCTACCACATGGATGAACCTGAGGATGTTATGCTCAGTGAAAGAAGCCAGTCACAAAAGGACAGAGCTTGTATGATTCCATTATATGAGGTCTTTGGGATCGTCAAATTCACAGAAACAGAAAGTAGAATGGTGGTTGCTGAGTGGGGGCAGGGAGAGGGGGAAATGGGAAGTCAGTGTTTCATGGGGACAGAATTTCAGTTTGAGAAAGTTCTGGAGACGAATAATAGTGAAGGTTGCACAATAGTGTGAATGTACCTAACACTGCTTAACTGCATCCTTAAAATGTTAAATTTTATTTATTTATAACTAGAGAGAAAGCCTTAGTTTTTTCTCTAATTATGGTGATCGGGAGCGACTCTCTAATTGTGGTGTGTGGGCTTCTAAGTGTCCTTGCTTCTCTTGTTGCTGAGCAGGGGGTCTAGGCGTGCAGGCTTCAAAAGTTGTGGAGCATGGGCTTAGTTGCGCCATGGCAGGTGGGATCTTCCTGGACCAGGGATGGAAACTGTGTCTCCTGCATTAGCAGGCAGACTCTTTATCACTGAGCCACGAGGGAAGCCCTAAGATGTTAAAATTCATGTTATGTGTATTTTACCTTAATAAAAAATTAAATTAGAAAAGAACCACTTATAATTGGGAAAACTTTTTCCTTCTTTCCTAAACAAAGGAAACATTTTACCCCATGCTTCCTAGACTTTGCCTAGTGCAATGCTCTGCAAACAGAAGAAATCATTAAGAATTTGCTGGATACATTATAAAGCAACATAAGATGTTCAGGCCCCATTGCCAGCAATATTATCTGAGCAATTATTGAGGTCATCATCCTTCAAATGCCACATCACAGCCCTGAATGCTGGGGTCTGGGCCCTCTGGTCTTACAGGGACTTCATCAGCACCTTGTGGGTATTGGGTAACTCAAATTCCCTTATGTTCCACACTCCACCGCCTCTGAGGACATTTGGCAATATCCGGAGACGTTTTTAGTTGTCACAATTCTGGGAAGTATAAGACCAGAGAAGCTGGGGATTACCCTACAATGTGACTGAGCACACACACACATTCTACAATGCACAGGACAGCCCCCGAACAAAGAACATGAAGTGAAAGTTGCTCAGTCATGTCCGACTCTTTGCAACCCCATGGACTGTAGCCTGCCAGGTTCCTTTGTGCATGGAATTCTCCAGGCCAGAATACTGGAGTGGGTTGCTGTTCCCTTCTCTAGAGGATCTTCCCAACCCAAGGGTTGAACCCAGGTCTCCTGCTTTGCAGGTGGATTCTTTATCATCTAAGCCACCAGGGAAACCCCCAGCCAAGACACAGAATCATGCAAAACACATAGGCACACACATGCGTACATACCTACCATCACCTATGCCCTCTTAGACATCTCCCTGGTCTCTGTTAATTTTCAGTGAGTTATAGGAAGTTTATAGCATAAAAATAAACTTCTAAAACTAGATTCTTGCTCAATATCCTTTAAAGCAAAGGACCATGCAATAAATTTGTCTTGAACTTAGTTCTGTGCCTGGAATTTTATATATAACAGAGCAGATAAAGGGAGGGAAAATGGCATTCGGACTTAGCTGTATCACAAAAAAGGACCTTGCTCTCCTCCCTACCAAGTTCTCTTGAACCTGCTGACCTCAACAGACAGATGTAAACCAGTCAATCAAGTTTGACCTACAAGCAGACCTTTTGGAGGCCGGAGAAGGGGCTGGACGTGAGGAAAGGAATATATGTTGTTTGGAAAACTATGTTTAATATGATTATACAATTTTATTTTAAGAAATATATAAATATTATCATTTTTATGTTTCATGAAAGGTGGTATTATTTGTAGTCTGCCACTTTTATTAGAGTCAGGAGTTAAATGTTACATTTGACTGACAGAAATTCACTTTTACAACAAAGTCATAAAAATAAAGCCAAATCAAAGAAGTTTTACTTATTCTACTGCTTTTAATTGTTTTACACCCAATTACTTCTGAGGAGTTAGGCTCAGCCATTTTCAAACCCACCAAATAATTTTTTCCCCTCTTTCAGTGTGAAAACAAGTCTGAATTGTTTTTCTCTAAGTTTGTCACAGAATTCTAGACCCTTTTTTAAAAAGTCTTAAGACTTAACTTTTTTTGCTATTTATCAACTTCACCTTATCCCTAAGCTTATCATCCAATTTTTCTCCTATTATTGGGGTAAAATACTACTCTAAACTTTTGAGAAAAGCATATTTTTCTGCTCAGGCTAGATTTTCTGAATGTTAGAAAATCTGGAGAAGGAGAAGACAGAGAATAAAATAAATTTGGAGAAGATCCTTAATTAAGGCCAAGACCTTTTCCTTAACTCGGCCCCAGTGCAGATTTCTCTTATCTGGAAGTTCGTTTTCACAAGTGAGATAAACCCAGGTGAATCTGACTTACAAGACAATGAAAAGACAAGATACAGACTAGGAGAAAAGCTGTCAAACACATTATTGGTGAAGTCTTTGTCTTGTTCACACAAAAAATGCACAACCTGAGAGCTGCAAGTTTGTTGTTTGGGGCACAGTGAGGACTGTGGTCTGGGAGAGGTGAGGTCGCATCGCTCAGTCGTGTCCGACTCTTTGTGACCCCGTGGACTGTAGCCTACCAGGCTCCTCCATCCATGGGATTCTCCAGGCAAGAATACTGGAGTGGGTTGCCATTTCCTTCCCCAGGAGATCTTCCCGACCCAGGGATCGAACCCAGGTCTCCCGCATTGGAGGCAGACACTTTAACCTCTGAGCCACCAGGGAAGCCCTGGGAGATAGCACCTCAAATAGCCCTGAGAAACTGCTCCAAAGAGGTAGGATGAAAGGTCAGTATATGTTTAATTTTGGTGAAGGAAGAATACATGCAATCAAGCGCATATTCTTCCAGAACTTGCCTGCTGATCTCATGAAGCTTTAGCTAGTCACGAGGAATAGTTATCACCATGAAGGATTTTAAATAAATGTGAAGGATTTTTCTAAATGTGAGGAGATACAAGAATTGGGCTCATAAAAATTAGCTCCTGAAAACATCTATCTATCAGAAGACCTGTCCTGCCAGTTTTTTCCCTGAGCACAGAGTACCTCATTTCTGCTCTCCACACTGAGCTCCTTTCAGGTAGTACTGAAAATCAGCAGCTGTAGCAGCATATGCTTTAATCTTTGTAGAGGTAGATGGCAAGTGATCTTTGCAAGTGCCAATATGTAGTTGACAGTCTCCAGAGTATATATAGTATTATCCAAAATCAGTAATAAGAAAACAAAGAAACAAAAAAAATTTTTTTAATGGCTTAAACAGTTGAACAGACATTTCTGCAAAGAAGATAGGCTGATGGCATATAAATACATGAAAAGATGTTCAACAAAATTAGTTCTAATTAATGCAAGTTAAAACCACAGTTAGATACCACTATCCATCTATTAGCAACTAAAAGCCTTGAGTATGGGAATCTATAATCACTTTGAAAAATAATTTAGAGTTTCTTAAAAGTTATATAACACACCTACAATTCTACTTTCAGGTATTTACTCAAGAGAAGTGAAAGTGGGCTTCCCTGGTGGTACAGTGAATAGGAATCTGCCTGCCAGTGCAGGAGACATGAGTTCGATCCTTGGTCTGGGAAGATTCCACGTGCTGAGGAGCAGCTAAAGCCCATGCACCACAGCTACTGAGCCTGTGCACCTGGAGCCCACGCTCTGCAGCAAGAGAAGCCACTGCAATGAGAAGCCCGTGCACTGCAATGAAGAGTAGCCCCCAATCACTGCGGAGCCAGAGAAAGCAGGTCTTTCCCAGAACAGCCAAAAAAAACAAAAACAAAAACAAACAAACAAACCCAACAAGTAAGTAATAAGAAAGAGAGAGAAATGAAATTATATATTACTACCAAGACTTGCAGAGAAGGCGATGGCACCCCACTCCAGTACTCTTGCCTGGAAAATCCCATGGACGGAGGAGCCTGATAGGCTGCAATCCATGGGGTCGCAAAGAGTTGGACACGACTGAGCGACTTCACTTTCACATTTCACTTTCATGCATTGGAGATGGAAATGGCAACCCACTCCAGTGTTCCTGCCTGGAGAATCCCAGGGACAGCAGAACCTGGTGGGCTGCCGTGTATGGGGTCGCACAGAGTCGGACACAACTGAAGCGACTTAGCAGCGGCGGCAGCAACCAAGACTTGTAGAAAAATGTTCATGGTAACTTTACTGGTAACATCCCCAAACTAGGATAATGTCCATTCAGGATGAATGGATTAAAAAATAGAATACTACACAGCCACCAAAAGAAATTAATTTTGGACTCACAACAAGACAGATGAATCAAACATAAATACATTGAATGAAAGTAGCCGGATAAAAAAGAACACATGCTGTTTGATTCTATTTCTTTTTTTTTTTTAATTTTTAAAAATTTTCACAATTTTTAAAGGCTACATTCTGTTTGCAGTGGTTGCAAAATATAAGCTATATTCCTCATGTTGTACAATACATCCTCATAGCCTGTCTTACACCCAACACCTCTACTCCCCAACCCTTTATTGCTCCTCTCCCGCTTCCTCGCTGTTAATCACTGCTGCTACTGCTACTGCTAAGTCGTTTCAGTTGTGTCCGACTCTGCGACCCCAGAGACTACAGCCTACCAGGCTCCTCTGTCACTAGTTCTCTATAAATTAGATTCTATTTCTAGGAAATTCTAGAAAATTCGAACTAGCTTATGGTGGCAGAAAGCAGATTCATGATTGAGAACAGGAACAGGGTCAGAAGGAAACTTGGGGAGATGATACGTTCATGTTTACAAATTGATTGCAGCGGTGTTTACAAATTGATTTCATGGGTGTACCATAGGTCAAAGCATCAGTGGTACACTTGACCCATAATTTATTGTCTAGAAATTGTACCTCAATAAAGCTTTTTTAGAAATAATAAAAAACAAAATGAGTCTCTCAAAAGATATCTCTGGTTTCTTTTTTTTTTTGCTAGTTGGTGGTGGCTCAGATGGTGAAGAATTCACCTGCAATGCATAAGACCTGGGTTCAATCCCTGGATCGGGAAGATCCCCTGGAGAAGGGAATGGCAACCTCCTCCAGGATTCTTGCCTGAAGAATTCCATGGACAAAGGGGCTTGACAGGCTACCATCCGTGGGGTCGCAAACAGACATGATTGAACGATTAACACTTTCATAACTTTTTTCACTTTCACCTCTTACAGAGACATTTTGCCTGTAACAGCATAGGCTCTGGAGTTAGCAAACTATTTCTGACCCTAATCACCTTTAACCTTTAGTGAGTCACTAGATCTTTGACCTGCGGTTTCCTCAGCTGCACAGTGGGGACAACACCCACCTCACAGGACTGTCATGAGAGCCAACAGGGTGATGTTTGTTAAATGCTCAGTACAAGGCCTGACAGAGGTCTTGCTGGCTGTTAACCTGTATTGCTATTGATGACAACTCAATTACTGGAGTAACAAACAGCAGAGTGAAGACTTGATTTTTTTTTAAATTATTTATTTATTTTTTTGGCTACACTGGGTCTTTGTTGTTGCAAGGGCTTTTTCTCTAGTTGCCACGAGCAAGTGCTACTTTCTAGTTGTGGTATGCAGGCTTCTCATTGCGGTGGCTGCTCTTGTTACGGAACACAGGATGTAGGGCACAGGCTCAGTAGTTGCGGCCCTCAGGCTTAGTTGCTCCGCAGCATGTGGGATCTTCCTAGGCCAGGGGTCAAACCCCTGTCCTCTGCATTGGCAGGCGGATTCTTAACCACTGGACCACCAGCAAAGTCCAAGGCTTCTGATTCTTAATGGCAGTTTCTAAATGTGCACATTTTTATATTTTTGCCTCTTGAGAAATCTGTATGCAGGTTAGGAAGCAGCAGTTAGAACAGGACATGGAACAACAGACTGGTTCCAAATAGGAAAAGGAGTACGTCAACGCTGTATATTATCACCCTGCTTATTTAACGTATATGCAGAGTACATCATGAGAAACGCTGGACTGGAAGAAGCACAAGCTGGAATCAAGATTGCCGGGAGAAATATCAATAACCTCAGATATGCAGATGACACCACCCTTATGGCAGAAAGTGAAGAGGAACTCAAAAGCCTCTTGATGAAAGTGAAAGAGGAGAGTGAAAAAGTTGGCTTAAAGCTCAACATTCAGAAAACGAAGATCATGGCATCTGGTCCCATCACTTCATGGGAAATAGATGGGGAAACAGTGGAAACAGTGTCAGACATTCTTTGGAGGGAATGATGCTAAAGCTGAAACTCCAGTACTTTGGCCACCTCATGCGAAGAGTTGACTCATTGGAAAAGACTCTGATGCTGGGAGGGATTGGGGGCAGGAGGAGAAGGGGATGACAGAGGATGAGATGGCTGGATGGCATCACGGACTTGATGGACGTGAGTCTGAGTGACCTCCGGGAGATGGTGATGGACTGGAAGGCCTGGCATGCTGCGATTCATGGGATCGCAAAGAGTCGGACACGACTGAGCGACTGAACTGAACTGAAACATTGTAGGCAAAATGTAGAGATTCAGTGTCTTCTTAGGTACCATCACCTACAGATTTCCTCTGGGTTATGTCCGGAAGGTGACTTCTTAAAATATAACAGATTGGGTTTATTTTAAACCTTTTTATTGAAGTACAATGTACATACAGAGAAGTACATACATCGTTAACAGCTTGATGGATTTTCACAAGGTGAACTCACCCTTAGTCAGAACCCAATCAAGAAACAGAAAGTGATGGAGCCGGTAAGTCTCCACGTGCCCCGCCTCAGTCACTACCTCCCAAAGCTTATCCTTGAACTTTCTGCTCCACTATTTGTGCTCTTTTGTGTCTGACTTCTTTCCCTTTGTGAGATTCATTCAATTGCTGGCCTGTCCATGTGATTTACGTTTTCATGATGCTTTCTCTCTTACACCTTTTCAAAACATTATCATATCTTGAGACTTGAAGGATGAGTAAGATTTTGTCAGCATTGGGGAGCAGTTTGGGTAAAAGAAACGGACTGTCCAGAGGCTTGATGCTGAGTGAAACAATGGGATGTTCAGGACACCGAAGGTAGACGTTCTTTCTGGGGTAGATGGTTCCTATTTAGTTCAACTGTTTCCAGCATTATGACCATTCAGATAGTCCTCAGCTTTTGCTACCAATAAAGAATAAGGGAATCAATGTCCCTCACCAGTTGGAGCTTTTGTGTGTTTGTAAGAGTTTGTTTATTTATTTTGGTTACCCTGGGTGTTTCACTGCTGTGCACGGGCTTTACCTAGTTGCGGTGAGTGGGGGGCTACTCTTCATTGCGGTGTGCAGGAGTCTCATTGCAGTGGCTTCTCTTGAGGAGCACAGGCTCCAGGTGCACCGGCTTCAGTGGTTGAGCCACAGGGGTCTCTTTAGCTGTGGCTCACGGGCCCTAGAGTGCGAGGGCTCCAGGGGTTGCAGTGTGTGGGTTTCGTTGCCTCACGGCATCCAGAATCTTCCCAGCCCAGGGATCAAACCCGTGTTTTCTGCACTGGCAGGTGGATTCTTATCCACTGTACCACCAAGAACGTTCTAAAGTTTTTGTTTTTATAGGATCGCTTTTCAAACATCCACCTCCTTGGGTCTAGCCGTAGGTGAATTTAAAGACTTCACGTATATTGCAAGCGGAGAAGGCAATGGCACCCGACTCCAGTACTCTGGCCTGGGAAATCCCATGGGCGGAGGAGCCTGGTAGGCTGCAGTCCATGGGGTTGCGAAGAGTCGGATACGACTGAGCGACTTCACTTTCACTTTTCACTTTCATGCATTGGAGAAGGAAATGGCAACCCACTCCAGTGTTCTTGCCTGGAGAATCCCAGGAACGGGGGAGCCTGATGGGCTACCGTCTATGGGGTTGCACAGAGTCAGACACGACTGAAGTGACTTAGCAGCAGCAGTATATTGCAAGATTGTGTTACAAAATATTGTAGCTTTGTACACTTTTCCCAGAAATATATGGTTTTGCCTATTTTCTCCCTCTTGTCAATATGGGATGTTAATCATGTTTTTAAATTTTCTCTTCTGTTGTTTCCTTTGAGCTTTTTCCTGGTTATTCTCTTTTCATGTTTGTTGACACTTTGGATTTCTTCTTCTGTGCCGTGTTAAGTCACTTCAGTTGTGTCTGACTCTTTGCGACCCTATGTACCATAGCCCACCAAGCTCCTCTATCCATGGGATTCTCAAGGCAAGAAACCTGGAGTGGGTTGCTAGGCCCTCCTCCAGGGGATCTTCTTGAGCCAGGAATTGAACCCATGTCTCTTCCAGCTCCTGCATTGCAGTAGGATCCTTTACCGCTGAGCCACTGGGTAGAGTTATTTAATTTTAATAGTTATTACTGTCCAAATAGTAGATAAAATAATAAAAGCAAAAAAAGGACAACATGGGAACATTCTGATTTTTTGTATGAAATATGCTTGTAGTGTCAAGCTCTTCAGCAAATGGTAGGCATTATTGCTGCCATTAAAATTAAAAAAAAATTTTTTGGCCTACCTGCACAGCATGAGGAACTCCCCTGACCAGTGATCGAACCCATGGCCCCTGCAGAGGAAGTACTCTTAACCACTGGACGACCATGGAAGTCCATTACTACCATTTTCACTGTTGTCCCAAACAAGCAGATGGTGAGCAAATGACCTCCTGTAAACACTGAGCCTTAGTGGACTTCTCCTTCAGCCCAATGACTTTCTGGCTGTAAAGAGTTCTGACTATAAGTTCAGCTATATGGTGGCACTTGCCATGCGCAGTTTTAGAACAGGACAGTTATTACCAGACATAGAACATCAGACGTTCCAAATTGGGAAAGGAGTACATCAAGGCTGTATATTGTCACCCTGCTTATTTAACTTATATGCAGAATACATCATGTGAAATGCTGGGCTGGATGAAGCACAAGCTGGAATCAAGATTGCCAGGAGAAATATCAATAACCTCAGATATGCAGATGACACCACCCTTATGGCAGAAAGTGAAGAGGAACTAAAGAACCTCTTGATGAAAGTTGAAAGAGGATGAAAAAGCTAGCTTAAAACTCAACATTAAAAAAACTAAGATCATAGCATCTGGTCCCATCACTTCATGGAAAATAGAATGGGAAACAATGGAAACAGTGACAGACTTTATTTTTTTTGGCTCCAAAATCACTGCAGATGGTGACTGGAGCCATGAAATTAAAAGACACTTGCTCCTTGGAAGAAAAGCTAAGCTATGACCAACCCAGACAGCATATTAAAAAGGAGTGACATTACTTTGCTGGCAAAGGTCCGTCCAGTCAGTTATGGTTTTTCCTGTAGTCATGTATGGATGTGAGAGTTGGACAATAAAGAAGGCTGAATGCCAAAGAATTGATGCTTTTGAACTGTGGTGTTGGAGAAGACTCTAGAGAGCCCCTTGGACTGCAAGGAGATCAAACCAGTCAATCCTAAAGGATATCAGTCCTGAATATTCATTGGAAGGACTGATACTGAAGCTGAAACATCAATACTTTGGCCACCTGATATGAAGAACTGACTCATTGGAAAAGATCCTGATGCTGGGAAAGATTGAAAGCGGGAGGAAAAGGGGATGACAGAGGATGAGATGGTTGGATGGCATCAATGCACTTGAGTTTGGGTAAGCTCCAGGAGATGGTGAAGGACAGGGAAGCCTGGCGTGCTGCAGTCCATGGGGCCGCAAAGAGTTGGTCATGACTGAGCAACTGAACAGCAATAATGGGCACTTTTTGCCTTATCATACTGTTCATGGGGTTCTTGCAGCAAGTATACGGAGTGGTTTGCCATTTCCTCCTCCCTCTACTTCTACAAGGATTAACTCATGTGCTGCTGCAGCTGCTGACCTCCAACACTATCTGAAAGGAGTTCAAGAGCAGAAAGGAGGCAGTCTGTACTCAGGGTAAAATCCAGCAGGACAGGTCTTCAGATAGTTAGATATTTTCAGGAGCTGATTTTATGAGCCCAATCCTTGTATCTCCTCTAAAGCACTGAAATCTTTCATGCTGATGACTGTTCCTCGTGACTAGCTAAAGCTTCATGAGACAGCAGGAAACTTCTGGGAAAATACATCCTTGATTCAGTGTGTTCCCCCTTCACTGAAATCACATATATGCTGGCCTTTCCCCCTGACTCTTTGGAGAAGCTTCTCAGAGCCGAGGTGGGGTCTCCTAGGTTGCAGTCTCATGTTGCCCCCAATAAAACTAAACTCACAGCTCTCACCTTGTGCATTTTTTGTTAGGTCGACACAACGTGGCCCGCGTGTCTGATTCTGGTTACTAGTGACTCCAAAGACATTGATACTTGAACTTGACACGGCAGGGGAGAAAATAGGTGCTGGTGGCTTCTCCAGGGAAGGAAGATGCTCAGGGTCAAACTAAATCTGTGATCCAAGCAGCCAGAAAGGTGAAAACCAGACTCATTTCTACCAACCAACCTGCCCTGAGCTCCAAGTGAGCAATCAGCTGCAAACAACTGGCAGAGGTATTTAAACAGAAATAAAGGCACAGTTTCAGAAGACACTGAGGAGTTCTGAGACAGGCTGGGACCTGGGACCCTCTGCTGCAGTGCTTGCTCCTGGACAAACGTCTCCTGGAGCAATAAAATACAAAGAAACTATAGGGGACTAACAATAACCACGTGCATGCACTGTTGGGCCGAATTAAGGACACAAAAGATATAAAAAGACCAAAATCTAACCGCCCCTTCTGAGGTGCTGGGAGCAAAACAGGGTACTGTGTTTACACCTGCACACAGCGCCGCTAAGGGGGTGGGCAGACCACCTAAGCTGCCCTTCTGGCCCGACCCACCAATCCACCCCTGCTGCTGCTGCTAAGTCGCTTCAGTCGTGTCCAACTCTGTGCGACCCCGTGGACGGCAGCCCACCAGGCTCCCTCATCCCTGGGATTCTCCAGCCAAGAACACTGGAGTGGGTTGCCATTGCCTTCTCCAATGCATGAAAGTGAAAAGTGAAAGTGAAGACGCTCAGTCGTGTCTGACCCTTAGCGACCCCATGGACGGCAGCCCACCAGGCTCCTCTGTCCGTGGCATTTTCCAGGCAAGAGTACTGGAGTGGGGTCCCATTGCCTTCTCCACCCCTACCTTCACCTTATTTAAGGAACTGGCTCGCCACCCTCCCCCCAGCCCCCCACCTGGGAGTGAGCAAGGGGACATTTTACTTGTTTTTACTCCCTCCTGTTGGAGTGGGATTCTCAGTAAAGCATCGCCTGATTTTCTTGTCTGGTCTCTAATCAGTTTCCATTGATTAAAGAGTCCAAAAACCGGGTTGGTCACTGTTCTGCTGCGTGCTTCTGTGACTGTCCACAGCGCACAGATCTCATGATCAGCCTGAAAGAGCAAGCGTCTGCATTACTACTGAGAGTGACTTGTTTTAAGAAGAAATTATGAAACTGAAAGCCCAGTATCTTTGGTATATTGGGACGGAGCTTATCAGCAATAAATGTTCTTTGCTGCAAAAGATAGAAAATTCAGCCCCCAGTGCCTGAAAGAGAAGGACATGTGCTATTTACTCAGAGGCTCTCAGACATTCTTGGTTCACTGTGTTCCTTGGCCAGAAAGAATATATAATAGTTATATTTATTAGTTAGGTCCAAAAAAAAAACAGCATTTATGGCTTAACTACTTAAGTCACCATTAAAGAAAATTTACATATATTGAAAGAAAAAATACTTTATTTCATTCTTAAATAACTATAATTAAATAGCTCAATTGTTATTTAATAACACAAATAACTAATTGTACTCTTTAATACTTTCATTTTTAAATACTACAGTTGCTTACCATGGGATATGTATGCCTTTGGAGCGCTGCACAATTTCTCAGGGCTTGAAATCGGATTGAACACTGCCAGTCTCACTTCCTTTGCACACTGATTTTCACATGGCACTTTTCTTTTTACAGCAACCCCCATAAAACCAGGTTGCAAAGAAATGATGTCATTGAAAGGAATGTAGGACCATCTAATAGAAAAGTGTGAACTGCTTAGCTAGTAATTCACATTGTGTCTGACAGATACTGAGCATCAATTTATTTTCCTTGAAAATTTAAAATATCCCACAGCCTCTTTATCAATTCACTCTCTTTTGGGTGTTCTCTGGGAAGTGTGTATTTATTTAACAAGGAGTCTGGAGTAGCTGGTCTTGGGACTGTCTGGTGCCTTGGTGATGTCATCAAGGATTCACACATCTAGCAAGTTGCACCTCATGATCCCAAGGTGGTTGCCATGGCACCAGCATTACATTTTCTCCATAATAGTGCAGCCATCAATATGAGAAAGGAGGAGAAAGTGGTTTGTTAGGAAAAAGGCAACCTGCTCTTATACTCTGTTTAGACCTGATGGTGGATGGCAGACAGGTACCTAAGGGTGCAGAGATGTCTTAAAATGTTGCTGTCCAAGCAGAGAGAAAAATTAGAGGCTTCGGTCATGTCAGGCAGACCTGGGATTGGAAGGCTGAAGAGTTTTCCAGTAAAACAATTTCTTAGGATGGTACCATTTCCCCAGTGTACTTACGAGTCATCCTGGTGGCCTGGGGAGACCACCACATTGCACATGGAGACCTCAGGCACAGCAAAATTCTCATGCTGTGGAGATATGTTGTTCTGCTTGAATGACATTCAGATTTTCTGAGGAGAACCACTGGTTTTGTAGCTCCTGAATCCAATCCTGGCTCTAGGGGAGGGGGAGGGGCACTTGGCATGTAGTTGGTCCAGGAGAAAGGACAAATATTTGATCTGAGATTTGAGTTAGGAGCAGAAGTTGGCCAAGAGAGCAAAAGAGAGCTCCAACAGATGGAATGGCCTGGGCAGGGAGGGGATGAGGTGCACGGCTCTTCTGACAAATCCTTTATGATTTGTGTGGCAGGAATTGAGTCCAGATATGGCTGGTATGGGAGTTTGGTTTTGCCCTGACTGCCACAGAAGGTGCTAGAAAGTTTGAAGTTAGGGAAAGGTAGGATTAGATTGACAGGCTGGGGAACAACAGTAGCCACCACGTGGTAGAAATATCTGAGTGCTCACAAAATGTCTCTTTTTCCCTCTAGGCACACAGTCAGACTGGATTTCCCAGACTTTTTATTTTTGTCATGCCACGCAGCATGTGGGATCTTAGTTCCTAAGCAAGGAACGGAACCTGTGCCCCTGTAGTGTAAACGTGGAGTCTTAATCACTGGACCACTGGGGAAGTCCTTTCCAGACTGTTCTGTGGCCATGTGATTGAGTTCTATTCAATCAACTGGAATGGAAATGGTATTTGCCATTTCTAGGTCTACCTCAGGACTTCCCTGGTGGCTCAGACAGTAAAGAATCTGCCTGCAATGCAGGAGACCTGGATTTGATCTCTGGGACGGGAAGATTCCCTGGAGAAGGAAATGGCAATGTACTGCAGTATTCTTGCCTGGAGAATTCCAAGGACAGAGGAGTCTGGTGGGCTACAGTCAAAGGGGTTGCAGAGTCAGACATGACTGAGTTGCAGGTCTACCCCAGAAAACCCCCTGCACAATCCTCCACATTCTCTTCCAGAATTTACTGGCTGGTAGAGAAGATCTGCGGAGAAGGCAATGGCACCCCACTCCAGTACTTTTGCCTGGAAAATCCCATGGATGGAGGAGCCTGGTGGGCTGCAGTCCCTGGGGTCGCTCAGAGTCGGACATGACTGAGCGACTTCACTTTTCACTTTCATGCATTGGAGAAGGAAATGGCAATCCACTCCACTGTTCTTGCCTAGAGAATCCCAGGGACGGGGGAGACTGGTGGGAGAAGATCTGAGGACCTAGATGGTGGATCTTCAAGATGGAAGTAACCTGGCTCCCTGAGTCACCATGTGATGAAGGGCCTGCTGTTATTCTGCGAATAATGAATCACTTTTCACTATGTTAAGCCATTGAAATGTGTGTGTGTCAGGGGGGGAGGGTGATGGCTATTTGTTACACAGGTGAGTCTACTCTGACTAATGCAAACCATAATAAGAGCTACTGGTTATTGGGCTCCTGCTCTGAATTGGGCACTGTGCTACGGGTTCTGTCTCAATCCACACATCAATCCTATGGGGATGGGTACCACCATTAGCCCACTTTTACAGAGGAGGAAACTGAGGCTGAGAGAGAATAGCTGGGGGCACAGGTCCAGAAACCTGATCCCCAAACCTGGACCCAAATGCTAAACTTGGCCCTGCTGGCTGCTAGTTTTAAAGGAATGGATTGAAATTGGTTGAGACATCAGCCATAGACAACAGACTTGTTGTTGCCAAGGGTGAGGGGAAGGGATGGGCTGGGAATTTGGGGTTAGTAGATGCAAATTATTATATATTGAATGGATAAACCACTAGGTCCTACTGTATAGCTATATTCTATACCCTGGGATTAATTATCATGGAGAAGAATATGAAAAAGATTGTGTATATATATATATGTATGTATAACTTAGTCATTTTGCTGAGCAGCAGAAATTAACACAGCATTGTAAATCTACTACACTTCAATTGAAAAATTGAAAAAAAAAAAAAAAAAAACGGTTGAAGCAAGAAGACCAGATGAGGAGTTGTTATAGTAATACCAGCTGGGCTTTTCCACTTGTGAAGTGAGAAAATAATAGATTATTGGGAATATTAACTATCGAGGGAATGCGTAAGAGGTGTCCACTGCGGGGTCTATAGTTTGCAGGTATATAATAAACAAACATTTGATTTTCTTTTCAAGAGCCTAAGCAAGAACTGATGAAGGCCTGGGTGAAAATAGAAGAGGAATCTTCTGGAAGCAGCGCTTGACAGGACTTGAGCAAAGAGTGAGGGAAATGGGGAGTAGAGGGTTAGACCACTATCCCATGTTTCAGGGACACGGCAGGAAGGGAGTGAAAAACAATGTGCACAATGTGCTGTGGGTGTGAAGCAGGGAGAGAACAAGTCTCAAGATAACCAGCAAGAGAGCAGCCCTGAAACCTTCCAAGATGTGCAGATACTCAACAGAGGCACTGTGTTCCTGGGCGGCGAGCTGAAACGAGTTCTCAGCAGATTGTCAAACCTTTGTCTGGATGCATCTGCTTCTGTCCTGAAGTAGATACTTTTTTTTTGTCTACACAACCTTGGGCAGGTTCTTCAACATCTTTGTATCTCGTTTTTATCATCTGAAGATGGGGATAAGAAGTCATAGGACTTATTGAGCTGTAAATATGTGCAGAGTGCTTAGCACAGCGTTAGATACACAATGAGTTATCAGTTAGTGGTGGAAATTTTCATTAAAATTCTCTTACCCCAGATATTACTTCTCTGTGACTATATACAACATGCAGATAATAGTTATAAATACTGAACAGCATTTGGCCTCTCTTGTTCACTGCTACGCTTCCTACCAGCTGTTAGGACAGTGGCTGGTTCACAGTAGATATTTAGATATTTATTGAATGGATGAATAAGGAAACCCATCTCTATCCCCTGCCCTTCCCTCTTTCCTCCCTTCCTTCCTTCTTTCCATCCGTCCATCCACCCATCTGCCCATCTTCCATGCATCTTTTCCATCATCTGTCCACCCACCCATCATCCATCCATCCATCCATCCCTTTAGAAAGGCTTAGCCCACGAGATTTTTTTTAGAATTGTGAGTGTAGTGGCTTAACATACAAGTTTTTATTTCTAACTATGATAAAATATGTATAACACAAAATTTACCATTTTAAGCATTTAAGCATATAGTTCAGTGACATTAAGTACACTCATATTGGTGTGCAACCATCCCTCTCTAAAACTTTTTCATTTTCCCCATCTGGAACTCTGTATCCATTAAAAAATAACTCTCCATTCTCCTCTCCTCCCAGGCCCATCACTCTACGTTCTGTCTCTATAAATTTGTCTGTTCCAGTACCTGATATAAGTGAAATCACACAGTATTTGTCCTTTTGTGACTTAGCCCATACCTTCTGCTGTCACAAAAGCTCTGTGATCCTGGGGAACTTAACCTTCCTGAATCTCCACTTCCTCATCTGTTCAAGTGGCTGTAATAATAGTACCTGCCTCATAGGGTTATTGTGAGGTTTAAATGAGATAATATGTATAAGGTATTTAACCAAGTGCCTGGCATGTAGAAAGTTCTCAGTAAATATCAATTCACATAAATACATATTCTAAAGCAGCTGGCACTGGTATTGCACTTATCCTGTGTCTATCATAAACATCTGTGTCTAAACACTTTATGATCTTAACTCATTTATTATTTTTTTAATTAAAAAATTTTTTTTGGCTATGCTGGGTCTTCATAGCCGTGCGAAAGCTCAGTAGGAGTGGCTCGCAGGCTTAGTTGCCCTGTGGCATGCAAGATCTTAGTTCCTCGACCAGGAATTGAATCCACTTCTGCTGCGATGGAAGGTGGGTTCTTAACCACTGGACCACCAGGGAAGTCCCCTGATCTTCACTCATTTAAACCACACAACTCTATCTCATTGGCCCCATCACTATCATCCACACTGCACAGGGGAGGAAACTAAGGTGCACAGAGAGTGAGCAAATGCCCAGGGTTACTCAGTAGTTCATGGAGGAGCTGGGGTTGAACTCCAGGTAGCCTGTTTCCAAAGTCCACGGGCTTTACCATTGCCTATCCAATCTCCCAAGAGGGTCATCCATCTACACCCTCAGCCCTGGATCAGCCTGTCAGTGTGAGTGTGTGGAGGTGTCAGGGCCTCAGATACGAGGAGATGTCCTTGGAAATTGGTGGAAAAAAATCACTGAAGTTGAGTTTAGCCTTACTTCCCATGTGTGGTCCCGATTTGGTGGGAGCCTCCTATGTTCACTCACACATGCGGGTCTCCTCTGGACCCCTCCATCTCCTGCTGGGGAAGACCTAGAGTCCTCGCCAGGTGACGCAGTGAAGACAACGCCTTTTCCCTTTGTTGGTAGAAAGCTCAGCAATCCTTGACCTACCCCCTGCCCTGCCCAGCTGAGATTGTTTTTTTTAAAGGCTTCCTCTCCATGACATCAGGGCCACCTCCCACTGGTCTTTATTGCTTTCTCGGCACCTTCAGGAGCGTCTGGAGCCCTTTAAAAGGGGCAGAGCCTGTTAGTGGGCTGGCAGCCGGGGTCCTGGAGATAAGAGTGTCCTGTCCGGGACTGCAGGTGTGGGTTTCCCAGCCAGGGCAGGACAGAGTCCCGCCAAGAGTTACCTCCGCCCCAATGTTTACAGAGGTGCGTCCACTCCTGGCCTCTTCCTCTGCAGCCTGGCCCTCCAGGCGGGTGGCTGAGGATTCATTAAAGGTGGAGGTGCTGGGGGCTTCCTTCTGGGCTCTCCGCTCATCCGGCTCCTCTCTCTCTTGCCTATCCCCGCAGGCAGCTGCATCCATGTGTGACCTGGAGTCGGGCAGCGTCAAGGTGAAGGAGCCCAGCAAGAGCGGCCGGGGGCATGGGTGCTGGTACGAGCGGTTGGTGCAGCCCTGCCTGGCGGAACTGCTGGGCTCTGCTCTGTTCATCTTCATCGGCTGCCTGTCCGTCATTGAGAATGGGCCGGACACCGGGCGGCTGCAGCCGGCGCTGGCCCACGGGCTGGCCCTGGGGCTGGTCATTGCCACGCTGGGGAATATCAGGTGGGAACAGCTCTGGGCACTCAGCCTGGTGCCGGCTGGGGGGAGCCGGGGGCGGGGAGTGGCGTGGTGGGCAGGCACCCCAGGGCACGCACCCAGGAGCCCGAGAACAGTGTGGATAAGAATGTGGGCTGGGGGGTCAGACTGCCTAGGTTAGAATCCTGGCTCTTCAGTCCATGAGCTCTGCGGCTTTGGCTAAGTCACTCTCCAAACCCGACTGCTCACCTATGAAATGGAAACAGTATTTTCTAAATCTTATTTCTCAAGCCAATGCAGGTATAGTGCTCATGCTTACCATGAACTATTCCAAGCACTTTGTGTATAGCATTTCATGTAATCCTTACACCCCTGTGCAGCTGGTACTATCATTAATCCCCTTTTTAACTGTGAAGGGGGAAGGTCAGGTAACTCATCCAAGGACCCAGGGCAGAGCCAGGAGGGCAGACCCAAGCTGTCTGTTGCCTAAACCCAGCACCTCCTGGTGGAGGTACAAGAATGAAATGTTGTGAAGTGCTTTGTCCATAGGAAGCGCCCAGTCACTTGCTTGCTGTGTTACTGTTACCTTTGTTATTGTTGTTTAGTGGCTAAGTTGTGTCCAACTCTTTGCAACCCCAGGGACTATTGCCTGCCAGGTTCTTCTGTCCACAGGATTTCCCAGGCAAGAATACTGGAGTGGGTTTCCATTTCCTCCTCCAGAGGATCTTCCTAATCCAGGGATCAAACCCCTGTCTCCTGCATTGGCAGGTGGCTTCTTTACCACTGAGCTACCTGGAAAGCCCATTGTTACCATTAGGACTGGGTTTTGCTCCAACCTAGGGGAAGGCAATGCTTCACAGAAGAACCCACCAGGTGGGTAGGGAGGGCCAAGGGGCTCCCCTTGCATAGCCCTCCCCTGAATGGAGGCTCCACCGGGAGGTCGTGGACTCCCAGGAGAAACGACCCAATGGATGGGGTGTCTGGCAGGGAGATCTAGAATCTGGTTCGTTTGTATTTAATTTCTCACAGAAAACTGATCTGAGTCAGGAAATTAAAATACTGTTTCTCAGAAAAACAGAATGGAAAGAGAACTGTTACATTTCTCTTCATTACTTAGCTGGGTGACCAGGGCAAGTAACTGAACCTATGTTAGGGGTGCCTATATTAGAGATGATAATAGTAGCTGATATTTGTTGAATACCAACTAGCTGCCACTACTCTATAGGAACATTTATTAATTATTTTTGCAACAGAGTTTATGAGATAGGGATCACTAAGGCACAGAGAGGTTTTATCACTTGCCTATGGTCACACAGCTCTTCCGTGGCCAAGCTGGGGTTTGAACCCAGGCCAGCTGGCCAGAGAGGACATTGCTTTGCGCTGCAGGAAACTGCCTATCAGAAATGCCAGCCTTTCATCCAACCATCTGTTTTTGTCAACAAATATTTATTGGGTACCTGCCACGAACCAGGCACCGACTCTGAGGTTGTTGGAGCACCCAGTACAGCACTTAGCACAGAGTGGGTGTTCAATAAGCCTTTAGTGAGTAAACAATGGATGATCGTTTTATTGTTAATGAGTGTGAAGTGAGTTTCTTGAACATGTGTGGTGTTCAAGCCCTCTCCTGGTCGAGCCATGCTCTGAGTGAGTTTTTCACGCCTTTTGGACTGGGTGATTTGGTGGAGGGGCTGATGGCAGACAGGCTTCTAACTGCAGTCTCCAGTGGGAGGCTGCCCTGCCCCTGCCCCTCACCTCTCTGCTTTGGCAGAGCCCAGGCTAAGCTTGATCATAGACCCGAAATGAGGCCCCTCTCCATCGACTGAGTCTGAGATCAGCTAGTGCTTCCTGACCCTGCAGGCAGCTCCCCGAGGGCCTGTGCACAGAGCTCAGCCAGACAAGTTGGGGCAGCTGGTCCAGAAACGTCGGCATGTTGGGCCAAGTCTTGTGTCCAGAGCCAGGGTTCTCTGTCCAGTCTCAGCTCAGTGTCCTGTGCCCACTGGGTGGGCAGACCCATTAGTGGGCTCTGAACAGCTGGGGAGACATGGGGGGTCTTGGGGTCACTGTCCCTCCTATTGGGTGTCCATCCCATGCTCCTGAGGGCTTGTTGAGTCAGCCTCTCAGGACAGCTCTTCTGTCTGTGTGGGGCTGGACAGGATGCCAGTGGGTGTAGCAGGGTATTCAGAGGCCTCCCGGCCCTGGGACTTGGATGGGTTGAGCAGCTTGGTCAAGAGGAAGGCTCTTTACCCAGGACCAACGGAACTGCCCCACGGAGCCAACTTGAACCAGCCCTTTGACCTAGGTTCGATTTTGTCTAACCTCCCTGCACATTCCAAACCCCAGATCCCAACCCCCAATATAATCATGAACCTCTAACCTCACTCCAATGCCATTTCCAGGAACCTTTAAGCTCAAGTTTTACACACAATGCTAGTCACACTTTCAGACCCAAACTAGGATTTTTATTGGTTGAGCAGTTCAACCAGCCAGGAGCCATTGTTCAGGGCCTGGTTACTTTTACGGGGAGGCCGGGATACCTCTCCTGGCCTATGCATTTGAAGCCTGGGGTCTCGCTGTGCTCCGTGGCCACAGCTCCGAAGGGCTGGACACAGCTCTGCGGGGGTCGAGAAGGAGTTGAGAGATGCTTTTCCATCACGTTCTTCCTCTGGGCCATCCTGGGTCTGGGGGTAGGACAGGAATGGGGCTGCCCTCCCTTTCTACCCTCCCCGCTCATTACCTTCCCTCCACCACCCTGCACCTCAGGGAAAGTGGGGATGATCTGGCGCCTGTTTTCTGTTTGGGCTGCCCTTGACTGATGTTGGCCCTGCAGGGCCACCCAGGGTGCTGTGGGGACCCAGGCTCTTAGCCTTGGCCTCATGACTCCTTCTGCTTTTTTTGGGCAACAGCGGTGGACATTTCAACCCTGCGGTGTCCCTGGCAGCCATGCTGGTCGGAGGCCTCAAGCTGACGATGCTGTTTCCCTACTGGATCTCCCAGCTGTGCGGGGGGCTGATCGGGGCCACTTTGGCTAAGGTGGGTGATCCCCCAGGAGGCTGGGCTGGGGGCTTTGGCTCTGCCAGGGCTGCTGGGGTGCATAGGGGTGGGGAGTGGGGACTTTTCTGATTCTTTTCCTGTTGCCTCCAATGGGACTGAAAGTAAACGTGTTAGTTGTTTAGCTGTGTCCGACTCTCATGACCCCATGGACTGTAGCCCACCAGGCTCTTCTGTCCATGGAATTTTCCAGGCAAGAGTACTGGAGTGGGTTGCCATTTCCTTCTCCAGGGGATCTTCCCGACCCAGGGATCAAACCTGGGTCTCCTGCATTGGCGGGCAGATTCTTTACCATCTGAGCCACCAGGGAAGCCCACCAAATTTCTACCCGGAAGGGAACACTCAAAGGGCCTTTGGTTCTTTCTAAACCCACCCTGTTCTGTCCATGTCTGGATACAGCCCTCCCTGGACAGAGCAGGAATCAGAATTCAGAACCGAAAGTTTCTCTTCCTGAGTCCATTTGTGGCTTTAGATAATGCTGATTTTTAAAATTCATCCATTCACGCTCTTGTTCATTCCTTCTACAAACATCTCACTAAACACCAGCTGACAGTACGGGAT
This sequence comes from Cephalophus harveyi, assembly GCA_006410635.1. Lineage (NCBI taxonomy): Eukaryota > Metazoa > Chordata > Mammalia > Artiodactyla > Bovidae > Cephalophus > Cephalophus harveyi. The sequence continues at coordinate 251,016 of SJYT01003322.1, forward strand.
GCATATGGTTCTTCTCCTTGAAAAACTCCTGAACTAACTTCTCTGTGTGTTCTCCAGTTTGCCTGTCTTTGAACTGAGTTACTCTACTTTTGTTGGGAATTAACACTTAATTTACTGGAAATCTCCCATTCCAACAGAAAGGCTAGCTCTTCCTCTCAGCCACAGAATTTCTATGGTTATACACCGAACTCCATGCATGGACTTCTTTCTCCCTCTTTGCCCACCTGACTTTCTTTTTTCCTTCTTCTCTTTTCTGTCTCTCTCTTTCCTGCGCTTCTTATGTTTTAACTAGGAGCCCTTCACCATGAAGGCCTTGCTTGGCCTGTGGTGGGGTGGGGGAGTTTGGGGTGGGTAGGAGTGAAGGGGGTACCTATTAGCCTGGCTAGGGTTTGGACTGTGGCTCCAAACGCTGCTTACTGCAGACTTTGGTCTTGATCCCCATTTTGCTATCTTCCCTGCCCTGGTAACCGCACGGCCCATTTGAGACCCTGCTGCCCTGTCTGTGTAGAGTGGGGACTGCTCCGATTCCCCATGGAAAGCAATGCCTGGACTCTCCCTCAGGCCGGGCCACTTGCAGACTCATCCAACATGATGGAGACGAGTGCAGGGCAGCAGTGAGCTCACTGAGTGTTCCTCTCTGCCCCCCCCCCCCCCCACCCCTGCCCAGCACTTGACAGAATCCTCTCATTCAATCTCCAACTTGACCAGAAGCCAGCAGCCGTCCTTAGAGAGCACCCACCACCTGGGCCAGGAACTGTTATGATCAGCACCCCCCACTTTGCAGAGGGGGAAGCCGAGGGGCAGAGAAGGCAGTGACTTGCCCAAGTGCAGATGGGCTGAGGTGCAGCAGGGCCCAGATTTGAGTTCTGGGTCCAGAAGCTTGTTTGCCCTCCCAGGGGTCGTGATGACCCAGAGGCCGACTTCCTGGGAAGCCAATGAGCTTAAGTTCCACGGCCCTTCTCATCCCTTCAAAGAGGTTTTTTAGGGGGCTGGCAATGTGTTCACCTGGGTGTATGTATGTATTTGCAAAATTTGTAAAAATTAGGTATTTCTGTAATCTTTTCAAAAAAGGTCACCTAAGTTTCATATGCTTCTGGTTCACAACACCTGGGGCCACCACTAGGTTATCCCCATTTTACAGATGAGCAAAATGAGGCTCAGGGAAGCCCAGGAGCTCAGGTGAAGCCACACAGTAGGAACTGGTGGAGCTGGGATGTGGTTCCAGGTATGTCTGGCTGCACATTGGACAGGACCCGTCCTTGGCTTTAAAGCCTGTGAACCCCCCATCCAGTTCCCAGCTGTCTCTCCACCCCCACCGTGGGGCTGACCACTGCTCTCCACAGGCGGTGAGTCCCGAGGAGAGGTTCTGGAATGCGACCGGGGCGGCCTTTGTGACAGTCCAGGAGTGGGAGCAGGTGGCCGGGGCGGTGGTGGCGGAGATCACCCTGACGACTCTGCTGGCGCTGACTGTGTGCATGGGCGCCATCAACGAGAAGACGCTAGGTCCTCTGGCCCCATTCTGCATTGGCTTCGCTGTCACCGTGGACATCCTGGCGGGGTGAGTGCCTCTCGGCAGTGGGACTGCAGTGCTCAGCCCTGGGCCGAGGCTCGGTCCTGGAGGAGCGCAGGCCTGCAGAGCCTCCCTGAGGGTCACAGGCTCGGGAGCGAATAGAAGCCATGCAGACAGTTTAACCCGGGAAGTGGGCCATAGGAGGCAGACGACAGGGAGTGGTGGGGACTACGGAGTCTTAGGAGACCCCACCATGCACCTCTGATAAGTTATCGATGTGTGGGATATGGGCTTGGGGTGACCTTTTTAATTTCATTCCAGGGAAGTCAGAAGACTGGACTTTTGTGTGCATTTCCTAATTTTGTAGTATCAAGAAATCATTTCTGTAGACTCCATAACTGAGGCCAGATTTTAGCTTCAGACTTACAAAGAGCTTTCACACCCATTGTCTTGTTTATCAAGAGCCTTTCAGTAGGCTTGAGAAGGCAATAAGGAGACAAAGGGTTATTTCTCCCCATTTATACACGAGGACTGGAGAAGGCAATGGCACTCCGCTCCAGTACTCTTGCCTGGAAAATCCCATGGGTGGAGGAGCATGGTAGGCTGCAGTCCATGGGGTCTCGAAGAGCTGGACATGACTGAGCGACTTCACTTTCACTCTTCACTTTCATGCATTGGAGAAGGAAATGGCAACCCACTCCAGTGTTCTTGCCTGGAGAATCCCAGGGACGGTGGAGCCTGGTGGGCTGCCGTCTCTGGGGTCACACAGAGTCGGACACGACTGAAGCGACTTAGCAGCAGCAGCAGCATACCTGAGGAAACAGGCTCAGAGAGGACACAGGTGACTTATTGAAAGTCATTGTTGTTTAGTCGCTCAGTAATGTTCAACTCTTTGCGACCTCAGGGACTATAGCCTGCCAGGCTCCTCTGTCCATGGAATTCTCCAGGCAAGAATACTGGAGTGGGTTGCCATTTCCTTCTCCAGGGGATCTTCCTGACCCAGGGATCGAACCCAGGTCTCCCGCACTGCAGGCAGACGCTTTAACCTCTGAGCCACCAGGGAAGTCCCTCATTAAAGTCACTGTGTGTGTTAGCCACGTAGTTGTGTCTGACTCTTTGCGATCCTATGGACTGTAGCCCACCAGGCTCCTCTGTCCATGGAATTCTCTAGGCCAGAATACTGGAGTGGGTTGCCATTCCTTTTTCCAGGGGAGCTTCCCAACCCAGGGATGGAACCCAGGTCTCCTGCATTGCAGGCAGATTCTTTACCATCTGAGCCACCAGGAAGCATCAAAGGTCTTTGGGCAGTGGCAAATTAAGTGAAAGATCTGGGACAAGAGCCCCTGCTAAATGGGGGATGAGGGAACTCCTTCCTGAAGGCCAGCTCCTAACCAGGAGCAACCTTTCCTAGCTCTGCCCTCTGACCCTAAGTCATCTGGGAGGTGGCACCTGGGAGGCTGGGAAAATAGGTGTGTAGAGCGGTAGCAGGGCTTTGCTGCCCCCTAGTGGCTCTTGGTTCACTTACAAAGTTATTGACATTCATCTGGCTTTGACAACTGGCCACAGGCGGCGTCCTTGGGGGGTGAGGCCTGAGTGAGGACCCCAGCTTGAGTCAATGGGGCGAGGGCACAGACACCAGGACTAGAGAGGTGCTCCTGGGGAACACCCGCCCTGTGGGAGATGCTGGGCCCCAAGCTTGCAGCACAACGAAGACCTCAACCGGGTCAGCTGGGTTAGAGTTATCACTTGCAATGAATTATATGAGAAACACGGGCTCTGTATGTGTTGTCTCATCCATCCCTGATAACAACCTATGAGATATGTACACTCACCTCAACTGAAACACAGAGAGGTGAAACAAATGTCACCCCTAGAAATCTCTAGAGTTCTAAATCTAGATCCACTTGACCCTGAAGTTCATATAGCTAAGGGTTGCCTGACTTTATCAACTCTGGAGAAGGCGTAGGTCCATTTTCCTTCCTACCATCACTGAGCCGGCACTGCTTGCTGGCGATTCTTCCAGAAGGGTGTTGGGGGAGTGGCAGACCTTAGGGAGGACCCCAGGGAGGAGTCAAGCCTTTCACTTCCTCGTGTTAGAAGTCTCTTCACCTGTGTCTTCTTGGGAAACTTCCGGACGCCCATGCTATCATAGTGTAGAGGGGGTTTCTGGGTAGTGTGTGATCTAGGCCCACATAGGGGAAATGAACCAGGGTGGGTCGGGGCTCCTTGGCTGGCATTCTGCTGACGAGTGTGGCTGGGCATTGGCAGGGGTGCTGTGTCTGGAGCGTGCATGAATCCTGCCCGGGCCTTTGGACCTGCCATGGTGGCCAACCACTGGGACTACCACTGGATCTACTGGCTCGGGCCCCTCCTGGCCAGCCTGCTGGTAGGGGTGCTCATCAGGTAGGAATGCGACACGGGGTCGTGGCCCATCTAGGGCATGGGGATAGTTCCCAGGGCATCCAGGGGTAGGGGGCTAGGGTCTCACTTGGGTTGAGAGCAGAGAGGAGGCAAAGATTAGGGACCTTTGGCTGCAAGTGACGGAAATCCATTTGAACATAGCTTTTGTCATAAAAGGAAGCTCACTGGCTGGCATAACTGAAAAGTTTACAGGTAGCCCTGACTTTGGTGGAGCTCACACAATGTCTGTCGGGCTGGGTCCTTCTCACAGGCTCTACTGTCCTCTGGGTAGGCTTTGTGCTTAGGCAAAGCCTCTCCAACAGAGGCAAAGATGCCCACCAGGCATTCCAGGCTTCCATCCCAGCAGCTCCATAACTGAGACCAGAGGAAACAGAACAACAGCTCTTACAAAAGTCCTGGATCTGCTGTTCTCTGGGTTGAACTGGCCCAGTGTGAGCCACGTCTACCTCTGAATTGGTCTCTGTAGCCCTGGGGCCAGCTCTCTTATTGGCTCTGTCTGAGCATGAGCCTAATCCTGGAGTTAGGGTGAGGTCAGCCCCTCCTGAACAACTGTACTGACTGAGAGTAGGGGAGGAATAGCTCCCCACAGGGGTGTCATACAACTCAGGGAACCCTATCCACATAGAAAATCATGTCAATGGTGCCCCCAAGAGCATGCATGTCAGGAGATGCCATTCACATAAGACACATTGTAAGCGGTGCTCCCTGACTCTGTGCAATGGATAAGGTTGATGTTATTATCAGGAGGATAATATCTGCTTGACTGCTTCTCCTCCAGCTGTCATTTGCGAGCCTCAAGGATCCGTAGGGTCCTGTCCTTTCTGTTTCAAGTTGTGTAGGGATGCAAGTTGGTACAGAGCCCGCTGTCTGGGCAGGGACAGGCACTGGGCTGGGCTGATCTAGACTGCTTGCATTGCTGCCCATCTGCAGTCCTGGCTTGGCCTATGGCTTAGTGAAAAGCATCAGGAATCCTTCTCTGATGTTTTCAAAATGGTACAGATGAGGATCTTCAGGAAAAGGGGTTGGAAACCCAACAGGAGAGAGTTTCTCCGTTTACCCCAGGAGATCTGGGTATTGAGGCTGGAAAGTCCAGGAAGTCATCTCTTCTGGACCTGGAGACATGTGAGGAAGGACTAAGTCTCTTCCAGAGACTTGGAGACCTCACTGGGCCACCTTTTTTGTAGGTTCTTCATTGGAGATGCGAAAATTCGTCTAATCCTAAAGGGACGGTGAGGCTGAGATGGTGGAATTCCTGCTGCCTTAGGGACCCTCGGTGGACCCATCCTGGATCACAGACCAGACAGCTCTGCATTTCCTGCCGGGGCAGAGCCTCCAAGGAGTGACTGCCATGCTTCCCCTGACTTGGGCTGGGCTTCTCAGAGGTGCTAGGTCCTTTGCATTCCTTTGTGCTCATCAGACACTTCAGCCTAGGGAATGTGTCGCCAGCGCCACCCAGAGGGAGGTAGAAACAGCACAACAGAAGAGCTTTTGCCAGGGAAGTTCCCAGGAGTAGAAGAGGTGACTGTTAGTGTGCCTCTGGCCATTTCCCTCATCTTCTTTCTCCTTCTCTTGTTCCCCGATTTCTCTGTTACAACAGGGCCTTCTGTGGTCTGTTTCCCTGCTGCCTGAGCTGTCAGTCCAGCTTTGCAATAAATAGTCCGCTATTTCCTTCTGTGTGCCCACTGGCTGGCCTTTCCTTTCAGAAATGGACACTGCTGGGGAGGAAGCAAAAGTCCAGATTGGGCCAGACCTGCGGGAACTCAGTCTGGAGCTAAGTCCATTCTAGAGTCCTGTTTGGACTCAAAATCAGTTCCAGATCACAGAGCTCAAGACCCTGCTGAAAAGCCCATTGCAGACTCGAGGGTCTGGTTTAGTTCCCAGGGCTCTCCAGGACATGAATCTACCCACTTTAGCTGAGGATGAGGGTGGATATGGGGGTGGCCCAGAGCTGCAAGGGTTTCCCAAGGAAATATGTAATGGGTCATAGCACAAGTCTAGGGAGACAGAGGTATTTGATGAAAGATAAGAGTATAAAGAATAACTAAAGATAAAAAAGAATAAAAAGACACATTCCAAACTTCATACCTTACAGGTAGAGTGTGTATCTTCTCTATGAGGATCTATATAAAATAGATAGCTAATGGGAATTTGCTGTATGACTCAGGGAACTCAAACCAGGGCTGGGTCTGTAAAAACCTGGCAGGGGGGAGGGCTCTGTAACAACCTAGAGGGGTGGGATGGGAAGAGAGGTGAGAAGGAGTTTCAAGAGGGAGGGGACATATGTATACTTACGGCTGATTCATGTTGATGTATGGCAGAGACCAACACAATATTATAAAGCAATTATTATCCTTCAATTAAGACTCGAGGGTCTGGTTTAGTTCCCAGGGCTATCCAGGACATGAATCTACCCACTTTAGCTGAGGATGAGGGTGGATATGGGGGTGGCCCAGAGCTGCAAGGATTTCCCAAGGAAATATGTAATGTGTCATAGTACAAGTCTAGGGAGACAGAGGTACTTGATGAAAGATAAGAGTATAAAGAATAACTAAAGATAAAAAAGAATAAAAAGACACATTCCAAACTTCATACCTTACAGGTAGGGTGTGTGTCTTCTCTATGAGGATCTATATAAAATAGATAGCTAATGGGAATTTGCTGTATGACTCAGGGAACTCAAACCAGGGCTGGGTCTGTAAAAACCTGGCGGGGGGAGGGCTATGTAACAACCTAGAGGGGTGGGATGGGAAGAGAGGTGAGAAGCAGTTTCAAGAGGGAGGGGACATATGTATACTTATGGCTGATTCATGTTGATGTATGGCAGAGACCAACACAATATTATAAAGCAATTATTATCCTTCAATTAAAAATAAATAATTTTTTAAAAAGAAAGAGAACAAAAGATTAAAAAGAAAAATGAATCTACGTGCCAAAGCATGGAACAGGGGTTCGATCTCTGGTCTAGGAAGATCCCACATGCTGCAGAGCAACTAAGCCTGTGCACAACTCCAGAGCCCGCTTGCATAGAGCCCGTTCTTCACAGCAAGAGACACGACCATAGTGAGAAGCCCCCGCTCACCGCAGCTAGAGAAAGAGTGTACACAGCAACGAAGGCCCAGCACAGCCAAAAAGTTAAAAAAAAAAAGTGAAGGTGATGACAAAAATAGCTAGTGGGACTTCCCTGGCAATCCACTGGTTAGGACTTTACTTTCCAGTGCAGGAGGGTGTGGGTTCGACCCCTGGCTGGGGAAGGAACCAAGATCCCACAGGCCTCCTGGCCAAAAAACCAAAACACAAAACAGAAGAAATATTGTAACAAATTCAATAAAGACTTGAAAAATCATTCATATTAAAAAAAAAAAGCTGCTAACACTTATCAAGCACTTCCAGGATCTGCTTTGTGTTCTAAACATGCGGTAATTTATTGCATTTTTACAACTGTACAGGTACATATTATTGTTATTATTATATTATTATTTTTCATGTTGCATACGAGGAAAGTGAGGCCCAGAGAAGTCAAATGACTTACTCAGGGTCACTCAGGAAGTGTCAGAGCTGAGGTTCAAACCTCAGTGGTCTGGTTCCAGAGGCTGGGCTCTTATACTGTTTGTGTAATCTAAAGACATACAGTAACACTTGAACATTAACTCTTGGGGTTAAGAACAAACAGAATTGTGAATAAGGACTGTTTATTGTTATTTAGTCACTAAGTCACGTCTGGTACTGTAGCCTGCCAGGCTCCTCTGTCCATGAGATTTCCCAGGCAAGAATAGTGGAGTGCTTTGCCATTTCCTTCTGCGGGGTATCTCCCCGACCCAGCGATCGAAGCCATGTCTCCTGCACTGACAGACATATTCTTTACCACTGAGTAGGGGAACTGTGCAATAATAGAACAGAAACTTCAAATGATGAGGAAGAGCCATTAGGGTTAGTCAGGAAAGGAGGAGACTTTGCTGGAAGAACGTCCAGTAAGAACTTGTAATATATCTAGTAGATCAAAGGAGTAGGGTGAGATAGGAAGGGATGGTGAATGATGCACTCAAAACATCCAAGTGAAGAGAGGGAAGGCAAAGAACTTGATGAAGGCAAATTCAAGACCCAGCATGACGCTTGAGGGACCTACTTCAGTTAAGAACTAGGACCCCAGAGTCGGCTGAACCTGGGTTCGAATCCGTTTCCCCACACTTCTTGGCCATGTGACCCTGCCTGGGTAATTTATTTAAACTTTCTGAGCCTCAGTTTCCTTAGCAACAGGCATACTGTGAGGGTCAAATGAGTTAACGCATGAGAAGGACTTACCAGGGCACCTTGCATACAGTGAATGTGCAGGAAAAGCTTGCTACAATCACCATTAAAAAAAGGGGGATGGGAGGAAATAGTTTGATAAAATCAGAAGCAACAAGAAGCCCATTCACCATAACTAGAGAAAGCCCGTGCATAGCAGGAAAGACCCAGTGCAGCCAAAAATGAATACATAGGGAAGTGAGGAAGGGTTTTTCCCAGCAGCCTTTGGAGGGAGTATGGATGGATGATGCCCTGATTTCAGATTTCTGATCTCCAGAATGGAAAGGAGGCCTTTCTGCTCTTTTTTTATGTCACCAAGGTTGTGGTCATTTTTCATGGCAGCCTCAGGAAATGAATACAGGTAGGAGTTGTATCTGATTCTGTGACGTCATGGACTGTCGCCCGCCAGGCTCCCATCCATGGGATTTCCCAGGCAAGAATACTGGAATAGGTAACCCCTCCCTTCAAGGGATCTTCCTGACCCAGGGGGAGAGCTCTTGCATTGCAGGTGGATTCTTTACCATCTGAGCCACCAGGGAACTCTTACTCTTTCCTTTTTTCCAGAGGAACAGATTTCAAGAGATGTTACTCAAAGTCACATAGTACATTAGTAGCCAAAATTTAAGATCAGGTACATTTGACTGTAGAGTTCATGATCTCTTGCCTTTTCCCTCCCTCTTTCTTATTTTTTTAAATGATGAAAGTATGATAACACATTTACAAGAGACTTGGAAAATACAGAACAAAGTTACATATAGTTTCACTATATATATTACAATTATATTTTAAGTAGATAAATTAAGATTTTTAGTTAAGCCAAAATTTAAGATCAGGTACATTTGACTGTAGAGTTCATGATCTCTTGCCTTTTCCCTCCCTCTTTCTTATTTTTTTAAATGATGAAAGTATGATAACACATTTACAAGAGACTTGGAAAATACAGAACAAAGTTACATATAGTTTCACTATATATATTACAATTATATTTTAAGTAGATAAATTAAGATTTTTAGTTGGAATTTCAATATCAAACTCTCAAAAATTAGAGAATGAATATACAGAAAACTAGAAGGATGTAGTAGACCTGAGAAACACAGGGTTCACATGATCTTTGTCATCACATGTTACTGTTGCTGAATAAGGGACAGTATGTCTCCTGCCTTGTCACCTACGTGCCCCTTTCCCCCTCGAGGAGAGGGACAGAGGATGTGTATTATAACTCTTCTCACTCCTAACTTGTAATTGGATTTCAAGTCCGGGTCTCCATGTCAATTTCTAGACCATAAGCTCTCAAGAGGAAGAGCGATGCTAATTCCTCTTTGTGACTCCATGTTATCTGGTTTAGTGTTTGCTGTATAGAAGGGACTGAGTACTCATTGAAAGGATGGCATAAGCTGATCCTCATGACTTTCAAATTCATTCTGCCGCAGTTCTTCAGTTGCTAAATTCTGTCTGACTCTTCGCAACCCCATGAACTGCAGCACTTCGGTTCTTCACTGTCTCCCAGTGTTTGCTCAAATTCATGTCCATTGAGTCGGTGATGCCATCCAACCATCTCATCCTCTGTTGCCCCCTTCTCCTCCTGCCCTTAATCGTTCCCAGCATCAGGGTCTTTTCCAATGAGTTGGCTCTTCGCATCAGGTGGCCAAAGTATTGGAGCTTCAACTTCAGCATCAGTCCTTCCAATGAATATTCAGGGTTGATATCCTTTAGATTGACTAGTTTGATCTCCTTGCTGTCTATGGGACTCTCAAGAGTCTTATCTAGCACCACTGTTTAAAACCATCAATTCTTTGGCACTCAGCCTTCTTTATGGTCCAGCTCTCACACCTGTACAAGACTACTGGAAAAACCGTAACTTTGACTATTCAAACATTTGTAGGTAAAGTGGTATCTCTGCTTTTTAATATGCTGTCTAGATTTGTCATAGCTTTTCTTCCAAGGAGAAAACGTCTTTCCATTTAGTGGCTACAGTTGCTGTCTGCAGTGATTTTGGAGGCCAAGAAAACAAAATCTGCCACTGTTTCCACTTTTCCCCCATCGATTTGCCATGAAGTGATGGGACTGGATGTTATGAGCTTAATTTTCTGAATGTTGAGTTTTAAGCCAGCTTTTTCACTCTCCTCTTTCACCCTCATCAAGAGGCTGTTTAGTTCCTCTTCACTTTCTGCCTTTAGAGTGGATCATCTGCATATCTGAGGTTGTTGATATTTCTCCCAACAATCTTGATTCCAGCTTGTGATTCATCCAGACCAGCGTTTTGCATGATGTACTCTGTACAGAAGTTAAATAAACAGGATGACAATGTACAGCCTTGACATACTCCTTTCCCAATTTTAAACCAGTCCATTGTTCCATGTCTGATTCTAACTGTTGCTTCTTAACCTGCATATAGGTTTCTCAGGAGGCAGGTAAGGTGGTCTGGTATTTCTATCTTTTTAAGAATTTTCCAGTTTGCTGTGATCCACACAGTCAAAGACTTAAGTGTAGTCAATGAAGCAGAAGTAGATGTTTTTCTGAGTCAAATCCAAAATTGAAAGAGATCACCTGTTTACCTCTACCCCACCTCTCATCTTCTCAGGAACAATAAGGTCACAGAATTTGAGGATGCTGGAGCTTGAAACTCTATGACAGTAGTAAAATGCAGTTGCTATGAGTTTGGACTTTAAGAAAGATCCAGGTTTAAATCTCTGAGAACTGCTTGTCTGCTGTATACGTTTGAAGAAGGCATTTAATTTCTCTCAGGCTCAATTTCCTTCCCTGTACTATGGAAAACCTCCTTCAGCATGCTTTTGAGAATAAATAAAATGTTCATAAAGCATTAGTACACTGCCTCAAAGCTTGTAAGTGGACAGTGTGGTGGTTTTTATATTTATGGTCATCTAATCAAAGGTTTTGAAACTTGCAGATATCAGAATCATGGCAAGGGCGTGGATCTCTGACAAGGAGATTCTGAATGGACTTTGCACATATGTATTTTCTCAGTTACCCTCACATAAGGATCTTTGGACCTCTTGATGGGAAAATGTTGGGAACCACTCATGTTGTTCAACCTCTAAATCCAGAGAGGCTAACTAAATATTTTGACTATAATCACACAGTGATCTAAAGGCAGAAGTCAATTAGAATCCAGGATTTTGGACATACTCTCTAGTGTTTCCTTCTACTGCAGGAAGCATGTACTGCTCTAGACCCTCGGAGCACCAAGTACTGATTCTTTTCTTTCTGCCAGGATTGGCCTGAGTCCTCACATGCTGTGTTGTTGAGGGGCCTAGTATTATGTTCTTGCATCTTACCCTCAGAAGACTGTCCAAGAACTCTGAGTTTAAGCAATCCAAAAGGGAAGTATGCCAATCTTCTGCTTTCATGTCCTAACTTTTTATTTTTTAAATTAAAAAAAATTTTTTTATTATAGTTGAGGTACAATGTTGTGTTAGTTTCAAGCATACAACAAAGTGATTTCAGATATTCTTTTTCAGAATCTTTTCCATTTTAGGTTATTAAAAGACATTGAATATAGCTTCTTGTGCTATACAGTAGGCTGTTGTTGTTATCTATTTTATATTTAGCACTGTATATCTGTTAGTCCCAAACTCCTAATTTACCCCCTCTTTACACCCTTTCCTTTTGGTAATCCTGTTTTCTGTGTTTGTGAGTTTGTTTTGGAAATAAATTCATTTGTATCAATTTTTTTAGATTCCACATATAAGTTATACCATGTTTGATTTTGGCTTACTTCATATGATAATCTCTAGGTTGCCACAAATGGCATTAGCTAATATTCCATTGTATTAATAGACCACATCTGCTTTATCCATTCCTCACTCCCTGATCTTCAGGTCCTAACTCTCTACGGTGTGCCCCCTGTGGCTGCCATTCGTCTACCACCTGGGGCTGTCGGCAGTGGTCCTCAGAGAGGGCACGTTCTACGGCTGAGTCACGCTTGTCTCAGCTGGGGTGATTTCTAGCAAGAGGGGGTGCAAGCACACCTGCGTGTTCCATGGCTCCATGCTCATGTATCCAACCAACTCTTAAGGCCGGCCTTCCAAGCCTCCCCATCCCCTCTATTCCCACACTGCCACGGCATCTACCGCCTCAGAACAGGGTAGGCAGTTTGCCAGTCTTGGGCCCCAAACCATTGCTTCCCCTCCAAATTCCTGCACCCATCATGGAGTTTGGAGGTTGTGATTAGCTGTATTCCTTTTGGTGTTTGAAACACAAAGGATTCATTCTTCCTTTGAAATCTAAATGTCTTAACTGGTTTGTAGGAATTGAAAATTTGTAGCCTTAAGATAGATCTTTTCCCCCCTTAGAGACTAAAAAAAAAAAAAAATTTTTTTTGGCTGTGCTTGGTCTTTGTTGCTGCACATGGGCTTTCTCCAGTCGTGGTGAGTGGAGGCTACTCTCTGTAGTTGCAGTGCACAGGTTCTCATTGTGGTGACTTCTGCTGTTGTGGAGCACAGGCTCTAGGGTGCGTGGGCTTAGTTGTCCCATGGCATGTGGGACCTTCCCAAAGATCGAACTAGTGTCCCCTGCATTGCAAGGTGGATTCTTAACCACTGGACCATCAGAGAATGCCTCCCACACCCCCCACCTCCTGAGATTTAAAATCTCTCATCTAACTAACTCTGAGTCAGTTCACAGACCTAAATCTCCACAGAGAAATGGAAGATCAGATAATCTTGTGGAAGAACTCTAAGATGAATATTCTGAGCCTTTATCTTTGTTTCCTCCAAAAAGGTCATGGCCATTTGCTCAAGGAAAGTATAGAAAATGTACAGGGACTCTCAGGTACTGACCCTGAGCAGTTATCACTCTTGAGAACCTTGGGTGGGTGCTATTGCAGTCGGCTGCTTATAAGATCTCGGTGGGAGAATCCACCTCATATTTAGGTGAGCTGGCTCGAAATTCATCCTGCGGTTCTTCTCACAGTTTCTAAGAGTATAGTTGGAAAAACATCCTCAACAAGTGGCAAAATCTCTACATTGACTCGGTGACCTATGGAGTTGGAGCTGCTATGGGGAGGGCTAAGTGGAAGCTATTGGAACTCTTTAAGTCAAATAGTGAACCAAAAGCAGCACTGTGGGGAAATCACATTGACTGGTTCCACCAGGGGAGGCTGTGAGTGCGTGCCCCACCGAGCATACACCCAGTGTGTGCCTCCAAGGCTAATCTACTCTGGAATTAGAGCCAAGCATCTTCTAGGACAATGGCAGTGAGAGCTGTCAGAGGACTGCTGCAGGGGAATAGCTGGGGGCTCACACGAGACCCCTGCTAGCTGCGGGGCAGAACAGTGGACTGGAAAAGAGACTGAGATTCTCTTTGCTGCTGCTAAGTCACTTCAGTCGTGTCCGAAGCTGTGTGACCCCATAGACGGTAGCCCACCAGGCTCCCCCGTCCCTGGGATTCTCCAGGCAAGAACACTGGAGTGGGTTGCCATTTCCTTCTCCAATGCATGAAAGTGAGAAGTGAAAGTGAAGTCGCTCAGTCGTGTCCGACTCAGCGACCCCATGGACTGCAGCCCACCAGGCTCCTCCGTCCATGGGATTTTCCAGGCAAGAGTACTGGAGTGGGGTGCCATTGCCTTCTCTGCGAGATTCTCTTTAGCTGTGAGAATCAGCTTTTATTACCTTTGAATAAGTTCTCTTTTTCCTTAATGAAGACAGCCTTCAAATTATGGCAAAAACCAATGGGAGTCATTTATTTAGACATTTATTTCACATACAAGTTTGCAAGAAGACATCTAAGTGAACATTCACACAAAACAATGAGTGGACATACATTTATACTAGGAATGCATTCAGAGGTAAGGGCTTAGCATTGCATTTGGGGTGTCCCCGGCTCCCTCAGAGTTGAGGTTCATCTGTCATGGGGCACCAGAGGTCCCCAAATCGGCTTTCTTCACTGCAGCTACCTGCCACTGTCTATCACCTGCTGTTGAACATGAGTGATTTGTCCCTTCTCCTCCCTGAGCATGCTCCTGGACTGCTTGCAGCAACCTCTTGCTGAAGGATGGGATGGACTCACGGGATGGATTCAGTATGGCCTGAACGCTGCCTGCAGTGGCGAGCCAGGGTGGCGGCCTGGTCTTATAACTTCTCTCTTCCGATGCCCCACCGCCTCACAGGACCGTGGAGCTGGAGCGGTCTTGGCAGTCATGCTCAACTTCTCTTCAGATAAGGAACTCAGGCCCAGGAGAGACTGGTTTGTCCAACAACACTCAGAAAGTGGGAGCGACAAGAATGAAACCTGTCTTACAGCTTCTGGTCTAATGCGCATTCTATGTGGCAGGCTGCCCTGAACTGTTTTAAGCATACTGTGAAGTTTTCCTCTAAAAAAAAAAAAAAAAAAAAGTTTCCTTCCAGATGAATAAAGTAGGTTGTATGTGTAATAAAAATGCCAGTAAGAATTAGGGTATTTGTGGGAGTTAACACAGTAAGCACAGGCAGGGATACAGCCAGGCTCCAAGGGGGTCTTGGTTAAGAAGTCAGAGAATAAAATGACTACTTATGTACACTTTAAAAAAATAGGATATGGGGTAATTTTTAAAGATATAAGACAGGATTAAGTAAATACAGGTTTAAGTGGTTGGCTGAGGTGACTTAAAAGTTCTGTTTTTGTAAGTTTCTTTGTTCCAGTAGCCAGAGCAAAGAAAGAATAGTAGTAAGTTGCTTAAAAAAAAAAAAAAATTCACAGTGTTTGTAAGGTTAACTTTTTTTTTTGCTTTAGGATCAGAGCTTTCCCTGCTACTGAAACTTAGGGAAAAAACTTCTACAGATTGTCATGAAGGCGATGTTATGTGGTTATGAGACATAGTAATTAGAGTGTGACTTCACTTTTGACTTTCATGTTCCACCTGATGAAAGATAAAATACAAACAGCCTTGGTCTAAGATGGTGGGTAGGACTGTCTCCTTCTATAGAAGCAAAGTTCATTAAGTTAATTTAATACAAGTCCAAATGCCCACTTACAACTGAGAATAGGTAAGGGGACCCAAATTCCACCTTGGCATGATCCCAGACATGACAGACAGAACTGGGTTGTTCCACTTGGAGAAGGAATGGTTCCTGAGCCTTTCTGGCCATTGGGAAAATTTAAGAGACAGAGGTAGAGAATACGATTTTACGCATTGAAATGAGAATAGGTAAGGGGACCCAAATTCCACCTTGGCATGATCCCAGACATGATAGACAGAACTGGGTTGTTCCACTTGGAGAAGGAATGGTTCCTGAGCCTTTCTGGCCATTGGGAAAATTTAAGAGACAGAGGTAGAGAATACGATTTTATGCATTGAAAAAAACTCCTCTTCAAGAGAAGGTGGCTCTTTCATTAATGAACAAATAATGTTCCATAACTGACATGAAATGTAATTGGCATTATCTTTTGCTGCAATAGTTCGTTCACCATGTTGCAAGTTTCTTGAGCACAGACACCAAGCCTTTTTTCATTTTTATATCCCTCACTGTGCCTAGAACATAGCCTTACACATAACCGTGCTTAATTAATATAGTAAATCATCTACTTTCCTGAATCATGCTTCGATACAATGATCAACCCTGGGTACCTATTACTAAGTGGAGATTTCTATTAATGTGCATCTTCTCTAGAGCAGGAATTCCAGAACATCTACACAATACAAGCACACACCCACTGGCACCACACACACCTCTCTGTGCTGGGCACACTAGTGACATGAAACTGCACTAAACTATTAGGAATTTATAATCTGGACAACACAGCAGAAATCAACCTAGTGAGATGTGAACAATCATAATGCTCCTAACGAATGTCAGAAAGAAACATTTATCAACATTTACCTGAGTCACCTGCCTTCCAACAGGCCACAGCCTATTCTGACACCATAGGTTGGGTTTCCTTCCTTCCTGCCTATATCCTCCTTGGTACCTTCTTGTGTTAAGTTTCAGAAAATTCAAACATACTCAGATGTCTTCTAATAAGACAGCATCTGACAAAGGAAAGGAGAAAAGTGAAAAAATGATCTACACACAGCCTTGATTCTGGTTATTTTTCCACTAAACTTGTGACTTCTCCTTTCCCAAAGCAAAGTCCCCTGAGGTCACTGTCATCTTAAGGGTATAAATGCCACTGGTCGCATCCTGAAGTAACAGCTTTGGATGACCAAATCCCAGGTGTTTATCTGCAACATCTGTAAGTGAACTATCTATCCATCTGAACTCTTCCTTCAGTAGTTATTGGGTCAGTGCTGAGGGTTGTCAAAGAGACTTTTCAGACCAACAGGTAAATGTGGGAAACAAAAAGTGTTCTGGGTTGGAAGTGTCAGAAAGTATTTCCACCTTCAATCAGTGAGCTGTAGAGTTGTATAAATTATTCGGCTCTACAGAGAGGTTTATGACCACATAAACAAGGGCTAGCCTCAAAAAAAGACAACGGTATACTTAACAAACTGCCCTGGAGTGCTGGTCTGGACCAAGGTGACTACCTGATCTAAAGCAGGACTAAGGAGTCCCAACTGGTCTTTGAAATATTGAATGTTTCAGGTCTTTAACTCACTTCTTCCCTGGCTCCTCAGAGTTTTAGAAAACTATCTAAAATTATGTAACATTATATATAAGTGTGGGGCTGGGAGGCAGAAAATTTGCCACCTGTCAGTCATATTCTAGATAAAAACCAGAGCAGTTACACATTCAGAACTGGAAAGTGTCTGAATTCCACTTTAATGAGACACACCAGGCGCATGCATGCTACTCAGTCTGAGGAAGGCATGGTAGTTCAGAAGAGTCAGACAAGGGCACCCAGAACAATGAAGAGGTAACTGTAAGTGTTTCTTACAAGAAACAGTAAAGGGAACTGGATTATGCCTAGGCTGGAGAGGCAACAGCCAAGGGCATGTCAGTCTTCAGGTACAGAGAGGGTTAGTCTACAAAGGACAATGGGTGATCAGTTGCATCCTGTCTCTATGGAAGGCAGGGCATTGTTTCAGTGACAATACAGAAACACTACCCGAGCTCTTTAGATCAACTTCTTGTCACAAAAAAGGTACACTGAAACAGACTTCTGAAGGGAACGAAAAAATCTTCAATCTCCTTTTGTGCATACCTTCAAAACCAAGACAGATCTGATGTGGTTCTCATCAGGCTCCTGAAATTTCTACCCAAACAGGAAACTGTGATTGAGTTGCAGCCGGGATCACACATGGTGGATATTGAAAACGACTTTGAACATTTTTTATCTCCTTGGCAACAACTCTCCCCTGCGCTGAAGGATTCTGGATGTTGCTGGGTTTAGCGATCCCATGACAGTGGCCTCGACATACTGAAGAGGATTTCCCTCTGCACTCAGACCCTGTATCTTCTTCACTTTATTAAAAGGAAAAGGTTGAGACACACAGCAGGAGAGGAACAGACTAATCAAGAGGCAGAGGTGAGAACAGGATCCAAGTCTTTAGCTTATTTATATTCTCAGGCTTATCTTGGCAATGACTCTTTCTAGCTAAGAAAAGATTGCTTCCGAGAGTGAGACCAGGGTAAAATGGCTAAGGGGACGTTTAGGAAGAGAAGAGCTCATCATCATAAAGTCTGCCTGAAGTCATCAGTCTTGCCCTTGAGGGGGTTCTCTGGGGAGCAGAATGCTGGTGGGGGTGGGAGCAGCTTTTCTCTCACGTGAGCCTCCCGATGTTTGATGAGCACAGAACTCTTGCTGAAACGTCTGCCACACTGGATGCACCCGTAGGGCTTCTCCCCGGTGTGTACTCGCCGGTGCTCACGAAATCTTGTACAGTTATTGAAACTTTTCTCACAGTCCACACACTTGTAGGGATTCTCGCCGGTGTGGACTCTCTGGTGGGCGCTGAAGTGCGAGGTGTTGGTGAAGCTCCTCCCGCACTCTCCGCACTGGTAGGGCTTCTCTCCAGTGTGGGTTCTCTGGTGTATAATGAGACTTGAGCTCTGGCTGAAGCATTTCCCACACTCTCCACATCTGTAGGGTTTCTCTCCTGTGTGAACTCTCTGGTGGGTACCAAAGTTGGAGGAGTCATTAAAGCTTTTCCCGCAGTCGAGACATTTGAAAGGTTTTTCTCCCGTGTGGATTCTTTGGTGTCGGACTAGACTCCTGCTCCTACCGAAGCACTTCCCACAGACACTACACTTAGAAGGGTTTTCCTTCTGGTGGGTCATGCGGCACATGAGTCGCGCACTCCTTCCAAAGCTTTCTCCGTATCTGAGGAGCCGGAAGGGCCTCTTTCCCACGAGAGGCCTCTGATGCACTATGGCTTTCCCCAAATCTCGAGGCTGGGGCATCAGTTTTCCCTGTCGGATTCCATGAAGGTTTTCCCACTGTCTTCCTGAGATGCAATCCCTTTTACGATATTTACCTGGATCAACATTCTGGGAAATGACCCTTTTAGACTTTTCTATGAATGCCCTATGCTGCTCCATGTCCTTACAGATCACCTGTGTTGCATCTTCCTTGATATTACTTTCAATTTCAAAATCTGAAAAAAAGAAGACAATAAAAATTTCAGACCAGTTCTGGGTTAATATAAATAATACAGTTGACAGGCCCTGTACCTTAAGGCCTCTGTGTGCTTCACTGACCTCAGGCAAGGGGGACTCTTTTCTGATTCACTGGGCCTTACTTTCTTTCAGTCCCATGGACAGCCATCAGTGAATCAACTGAATTACATAAGAAGCCCTAATCATGTCATCTTTGGAAGTGTTCTGATTGGGTCCATCTGGGCCTTGGAGGAAGTTACAGCCTAGCACTTGGCTTAGACAGAGCCTGGTAATTTGGTGACAGGTCTGCAGCTCATCTTAAAATACAAGGTTCACCAGAGATGGTACAGAAGGACTTTGTTTCCAAAGTTATCAACTCAGCAGTTCCAGTTTCAGTTCCAGAGTCAACAGTTTCATCTTGCCTACTACAAATTCTCATAAAAATACCACCAAAGAGCATGTGTGTGAACTCCCTTTTCAAACGCTTGTTTTGAACCAGCATAGAGTACAGGAAGGAAAATAATGACAGGTAAGGTTAAAAAGCTCAGATTAAGGATGGCTGTGGAAGCTTAACACAAGTCTAATGAGGAAAACTGGTTTGGGGACTTTTACAATAGTTTAGGCAAGAGACATAGAAATGCTAAACTAGTGGTTATGGCAACTAAAGAGGGGGCAGATGCAAATTCCCCAACAGTTGAGAAAATACGTCATCTGCCTGGATATAAACGAAAGAGAAGGCATCAAAAAACATCCCTACCTTTCCAGGTCGGATGTGCTATGGGAGGGCACCAGGAAGAGCCGTGTTGTGGGAAGGAAGGTGTTGATATTCCTTTTGAAACTTTTAAGGCTGGGCTGCTGGTGAGATGCCTGTGAGGGCATTCAGTGGTTGGTGGGACACCCGCAGGTGGAGCTCAGAACCAGAATAAAGTCTTTCTGTCTCTGCCTTTTTCTTATGCATATCACACATAACAGACATTTCTGTTCTGAGCTTACCAACATGTCTCCTTGACCTGAGTTTTTCTCACATATAATTCCAAGTTCTTCCCAACAGTATTTCTAGGAGATATAAAACACTGCCTGCCCTCTACACACAAAAACCAAGGCTGGGATCCCAAGGACTAAATCATGAAAATGTAAGCTCCTCCCTTGAACAGAAGCACCATGAGGACAGGGACTCTGTTTTATTCACTGCTACTTTACCCTTTTCCTCAAATGGCACAGGACACACAAATATTGTTTAATGAACAGACATGCACATGTGATGTGCCAGCTCTCCTAATTTGTCAGTAATCCCACTGACTCCTCCTTTACCCCAGAGCCCCAATGATCCTTACCACTCGGGCTTTGCAGTAAACCTGGAGGGCCCTGGAATTCTGGTTCTTGCATGATTTCCTCCTCACTCATTCTCTCACAGCCAAAGTCTTCAACAAGCGCCTCCTGGGAGTCCTCCTCAGGTTCCCAGACCGTAGGTTCCTGGGGTTCAATTTCCATGTCCTCTCTTTCTTGAACTGAGGGTGATGGGGGGTCTTCTGGGGAGCTGGTGGGAGCAGCAGATGCCCGCGAGTTAATCAGAGCATCCATCTCCTTGTAGAATGCGCAGGACTCTAGCACATGACCATTTTTCACTTTGCGGTAACTCTTCTGAAGGCTTTTGAACTTGGTCCGGCACTGTTCCGGAGTTCGGAGGAAGCCACACTCTCGCAGCTGCTCAGCCACGGCCCCATACAACTTGCTCTTCCGATGACAGGCTTGCAGTGCTTCGTAAAACCGAGTCTCATGGAGGATGTCAAGGAAAGTCTTGGTTTCCTCATAGCCCCAGTGCACACCTGCCATTCAAGGATAAAGTTCAAAGATACAAGGTGTCTGCAGCCATTCAAGGGTAAAGCTCAAAGATATAAGTTGTCTGTAGCCTTCATACATTACAAAATATAAGAAGTACAAGAAAACAAATCCCATTCCCTGGAACAAAGGTATGTCTTGGAATAAGCTTTGCAAGAAAGGAGAGGGTCTGTATAAAAAAATCTATAATATTATATTGAAAGACATAAAAGAATTAGAAAGAATGGAGAGACACTATATTTCTGGGTAGGAAGACTCAAACTGTACAGATATCAATTCTCGAATCTATTTAGTAAAAAACCCAAAAGGATTTTAAAATTGATATACTGATCTCAAAGTTTATCTGTTAGAATAAAAATGTAGCCCCTAAATCTGCTGTTGCTACGGTTATTAAGGAGTCAGCTGTCTGCCTTTAAAAAATTTTTAGGAATAATGGACTAAGACACCCAACAGCATGAAAGTTGCTATCAGCTCTTTAGCCCATCTTCTTTGAAGAGCAGAAGTATATCCAGAGTAGTTTTTGATGTTACTGAGTCCTCTACTTCAAGAGATGAAATGATCTATAAGAGAAGCAGATGTCCTGCTTTTATAGCAGAATTAAAAGTTTTAAGAGTATGTTTGAATATAGTTAAACATGCTTTTTGGGTGTTTTGTAATCTGTAGTAGGAAAGTCTTTTCTAACCTCTGCCTCACAGGTTTCCTTCAGTCTCACTGGATTCCCAAATTTGAAACTGTCTGACCCTCATGTTTATGGATCTCCAGAATGGTGAATACCTGTATGTGTGTAATACATTTTCCCATCTTTTCCCTGAGATTTGTTTCTTTTGAATAGGTACAATCATGATTACAGTCTCTGCTCTCCTAGTCTGGTTTATTTTTCCATTTTATCTAAGAAACTATCATCTTTTTCATAAGGCGGTACAAATAACTGTGACACCAGGCAATGTTCTATTGCATTTTAGCATCTGCAGAATGCCTTCATCCATATTATTTCATTTAACACTAACGACTAGGCTCATAATCTAAGCCATATTTTAAAGACAGAAAATTGAGTTCTAAGTAGTTATATGATAAGTCAACTGTCACACAATGACTGTCAACTGGTGGTTTAGTCCTGCATTTCCCAGTCCCCAAATTTCAACATCATTCTTTAGCATAGTATCTTTTTCTATCCTTTTAATTTTAATGTCTCTATGTCCTTATATTAAAGCTGTATCTCTTGTAAATATAGTTTAAAAAATATATCTGAAAAACCTGTCCTTTAAACTTATAATTAATGACATGTGGATACACATCTACCATCCTTTTTTCTTTCCATTTGTTGTATCTACTTCATGTTCCTTTTTCTCTCCTTTCTTCTTTCAGAATTTCATTTTTTTTTCAATTCTTTGTTGGTTACACATTCTTTTACTGGCTATCCTTGATAATGGGTCCTTGACTTTTATAATCTAACACAACTGACTGCATTATAACAATTCTTAGATAATGTTAGATCCTTAGTACCCCTGGACTTCCATTTATTTTCCTTCCACAGACTCCAAATACTCAAAATCCATGCTGTGCTCTAACCTGAAAAAGAATCTTTCATGGCTGTTACTCAGACTGCACTGGGGGCAGCAACGAACACCCAGGAGCACTTTCAGTTATGTGGCCAATCACAGTGATGAGTGGCAAGGTGTGTGTGTCAGAATTCCCTGTGTTTGGTCACTTCTGGGGGTCTACTCCTTTTTCCACAAGACCACATCATCCATGCTCATACCAGAATAAAAGCACCATTCTTACCACTCAGGTTCTGAAATATGACAGGGGCACCATGAAGCTCAGGCTTCCGGATAAACTCAACGCCCATTTCATCACCATCAGACTCCTCTGCAGCTTCTTCCTCCTCCACCAAATTGATCTGTTCTTTAGCACTGATGCCAATTCTTTTCAGTCTGGGGAGAGACAGAATCTCCCTTGGCTTATCCGTGGATGAAGCATGAGCTGAAGGATTCAACAAAGCGTCCATGTCCTCAAAGAAAGCACAGGGTTCTAGCACGTGGCCATTTCTCACTTTTCGGTAACTTTTCTGCAGACTTTTGAACTTAGTCCGACACTGTTCCGGTGTTCGGAGGAAGCCACATTCTCGCAACCATTCAGCCACAGCACCATATACCTGGCTGTTTCGGGGACAAGCCTGAAGTGTTTCATAAAAGCGAGACTCTTTGAGAATTGCAAGAAAAGTCTTAGTTTCCTCGTAACTCCAGTGCACGCCTGCTATTTTTTCATCTTCCAGACCCCACTGCTGCTGCTCTCTCCATGTTTTCCCTGCATTCCTTGCAGGGATCTGAACAGCATGAACTGACTTTTCCTTGATGTAGTTGCTTCGCAGGACAGTCCTCTTATTAGAGGACTGCAGACCTATGGTCCATGGCTCCTTTCTCGGCTCCAGCTGGGCTATCTTGTTAGCTGCAGACACTGTGCTTCCTACAGTGAGACAAACACGTTTCAGGCTAGAGAGATCATGACTGCATGCCCCAAGGTCCTGCTTAGCATGCTCTCCTGGACCCCTTGTTCACAGCTATCCTTTAAAGATCTTGTCCAGCTCATCTTTTTTCTAAAGCCTTCCTCAACCATGACAGTGCACACTAGATTCTTGCATGAGTTATTCCTCACAATCACCTACTAACTTACACTACCGTTTCACATCTCATGTATGTACCACTTCCTTCCCCAGCTAGTTCTTAAAGGAAAATCTTTAGGAGTAAGAAACACTTATTACCTTTGAGTGTCTCTCAAGTATCTAACATTGTTAGATTCACAGCATGCTCCTATGAACTGGTGTTTATTACTTATAAAGTGTGCTTATAGCTGTTCCCTGTATCTCCTCAATCCCCTACTCAACACACACACCCACACACACACACACACACACTGGGGCTGTGGGAGGTGAGAAGTCATGAATTTTTGGAGACACTCTAGCAAAATTAATGGGAAAGAGATGCAATAATAGGAAAGCAACTTGAATTTTTTACCTTACAGTACTGTGGAGATCAAAATGTCTTAAATTTGAATCCTAGCTCCACCACTTCTCCACTTCTTGGAGAAGGCAATGGCACCCCACTCCAGTACTCTTGCCTGGAAAATCCCACGGATGGAGGAGCCTGGTAGGCTGTAGTCCATGGGGTCGCTAAGAGTCGGATACGACTGGGCGACTTCCCTTTCACTTTTCACTTTCATGCATTGGAGAAGGAAATGGCAACCCACTCCAGTGTTCTTGCCTGGAGAATCCCAGGGACGGGGGAGCCTGGTGGGCTGCCATCTCTGGGGTTGCACAGAGTCGGACACGACTGAAGTGACTTAGCAGTAGCAGCTCCACCATTTAACTTTACTTTTTGACAAGGGGAAGTTTCTTAATCTCTCTGAGCCTCAGTTTCCTAGGGAATAATATCATCTATCCAAAGGTCAGTGCATGCATGCTCAGTTGTATCTGACCCTTTGTGACCCTGTTGACTGTAGCCCACTAGGCTCCTCTGTCTATGGGATTTCCCAGGCAAGAATACTGTAATAGGTTGCCATTTCCTCCTCCAGGGCAGCTTCCTGACCCAGGACTGAACCTGTGTCTCCTGTGGCACTGGCAGGCAGATTCTTTACCACTGAGCCACCTGGGAATCCCAACAAGGAGCTAGGAATATTAAATAAGTGATCATCTATAACGTGTCTAATGTCTAATAGATATGTAATAACATTTAGTTTTCTTCTATAGAAAACACACACAAGAGCTTCATGGAATTTTCCTAGAGAGTGAAGTGAAAGTCACTCAGTCGTGTCCAACTTTTTGCGACCCCATGGACTACACAATCCATGGAATTCTCCAGGCCAGAATACGGAGTGGGTAGCCTTTCCCTTCTCCAGTGGATCTTCCCAACCCAGGGATTGAGCCTAGGTTTCCCGCACTGCAGGCAGATTCTTTACCAGCTGAGGCACAAGGGAAGCCCAACAATACTGGAGTGGATAGCCTATCCCTTCTCCAGGGGATCTTCCCGACCCAGAAACAAACCGGGGTCTCCTGCATTGCATGCAGATTCTTTGCCAACTGAGCTTTCAAGGAAGACCCCAAAGCCCAACAATACTGGAGTGGATAGCCTATCCCTTCTCCAGGGATCTTCCTGACCCAGAAACAAACCGGGGTCTCCTGCATTGCATGCAGATTCTTTGCCAACTGAGCTTTCAAGGAAGACCCCCCTCGAGAAGCAGCATTAAATCAAATCCTTGCTGAAAGAACCCTGGGGCTGAGGATCTGCTCTTTATTTTCACATGAGAGAAGGGCACGAACAATGGAAGTTCACACATCTACAAGGACCAGGCAGGCTGGCGTGAGAGCCCTGGCTGTTCAGCACAAGTCCCACCACTTTGCTCTGGTCACCTGCTGCAGTGTGAGAATGTGCCTCACGGTAGGTTTTTTAAGAGATGCTAGAAATCCAGATTTATGAACAAATTTTAAGTTACAACTCTGTGCAAGGCCCAAATAAATTTTCAGGCTAGATTCACGAGCCTTTAGTTTACAATCTAAGATAAAACACTGTGCGAGGTGTCCCTGAGCTTTTCCATATATAATTATTACACATGGAATCACTGGGCTACAGCTGAAGGTGCAGAGTATGGTCTCTTACTCACTCACGGCAGCTTTCACTAAGGCCTCTAATCCATCATTTTACTAGGTCTGTATGCTATGCGATCCAAGGCAACACTAGGAAACACCTATTGTGTGAGCAACTTGCCACGTGGGTACCTTTCACTGGTCTCTGTAACTAACAGCAATGACTACTGAGATAACCACACAAGTCTTTGAAGGATGAATGGTCAGCAATGAAGCATGGATGCCCTAAGTGAAAGTTAGAATCAAGGGTCCTGCTGTTTTGGGAAGAGTGCTTTGTTACTGGTGTGTCACTGGTATCATCTTAAATTGGCAATTTTTTCCAAGTGCTTTAATTGCTTTCTGATCATAAACAACTGTTGGTTTATCTTCATTCATTCAGTTTGGCATGGCCCATTTTGTAATCTCTATACTTTAGAGTCTACATGTATTGTCAAACAGAAATTCCTGTGACGAAGTTATATAACTGTGCTGTCCAGTACAGTTACTGAATAACTTAAATATGGCTACTGCCACTGAGAAACTGAATTTTAAACTTCTTTTGATTTTAATTAATTTTATAAATTTAAATTGAAATAGCCACGGGTAGCTAGTGGCTACTCTATTAAACAACACAGGTCTGTAGTATCTATAGTGTGTATTGTACACATTTTAGGCCCTTCATTCTATTCATAAGTAATCTTTGACTTGCAGCTTACATATGAATGAAGCAGATTTATCCCTGCTGTTAAAGCAGATGGTACAGTTCTTCAAAAGTTTGCTTGTAAAATTACACTTAACAAGTGGTTATGTGTGCTTGTAAAAATGTGTGCTATTTGAGAAATTCACAAGGGTATTGTATTTAAATAACTATTTTTCTTCCATTTATCAGATTTCCATCCATTCAATGAATATTTGCTGGGCGTCACCCATAGACAGGCTCTGAGCACAACGCTGGGGTTACTGTATGTTAAACAAAAACAAGTCCTAAAAATACCTTGTGATTTTATAGAGTTTTTAGTCTAGTGGATGTGGGTGAGTTTTATATTTAAATAACATGACAATCATCTATAAACCTCTCTAATGTTTTAATCACTAAATTATAAGAATATGCATAAATCTATAATATAAGTTGGAAGAAAGGAATGAGTGAGGTAAGAGAGCATGGTATGCTAGAGCACAGAAATGACTAGAAAACCCATGGCCCTTAAAATGATAACATTTTTATAACTATTTTACTATCAGTAGAAGTGAATACACTAGAAATCCTCACATCTTTTATTTGAAAAGGGATAGAATCCTTACCCAGGGAGACCATGTTCCCAACACTCTCCTTTCTAATATCCCGGTAGAGGTCTTTGTGAGCAGGAATCTGATGCACACTCTTTTTGCAGGAAAAACCTCTTGCCATGTGGACATCTTTCACTGGTCCCTGTAACACACTAAGAATAATGACTACCAAGATAACCACATAGGTTCTGAAGGATGAATGATCATGGATGAAGGATAGGAAAGCCTTAGATAAAAACTGAAATCAAAGAACCAAGTATACATTATGTGTCAAATGAAGCAAAGGTACTATAAAGAATCATAAGAGAGAGGACCCAGCAAGGAGTTTGATTACTCAGAAGGCTGCGTGCAGTCTTTTCTGGAAAAGGAGCAATGGGGGAAAAGTCTCTTGGAGTGGGTACAGAGGTTTGAAGAAATCATTGTGACTGAATATCCTAGGAAGTTAGGCCAGAGAGAACTGTTACAATTTACCTGGGACCTGACAGGAACTCGTGTGGCTGTTACTTCCTGATCTATGGTGTTCCATTCATTAGCAGGAGAAGGAACCCAAGGAGAAGGCCGAGCTGTAAGAAGAAAAGAAACTATTAGTGCTGTGGGCTCTGGCACTTTTACTCATTCTGCTTCTCCTTTTATGGATGAGCATATATAAAAAAACCAACAAAAACTGGCCATTTTTTCAATGAGTTCAGAACAATGCTCCAAACCATGAGCAGGGCTCACAAATGCAGATGCTTGTAGGAAGTAAGCAGGTAAAGTACATCATGAAAAGCGGGGAGGTGAGGACTGTGGGGAACTGGAGAGCACAGGTCCAGTGTTTGGTTCTGGGTGATGCCTCCCTGTTAGACTATGGCCCTGCCATAGCCAGAGCTTCTAACATTTTTCAAGAGAAGCCAGAAAGCTGGATTTTTATGTACAATCTCAAGTCTTAAACCTTGAGAACTACAGACAAACAAAACCTTCATCCCCAAACTCTTTGAGAAACAAGTTTGACTTGGCACATGAGTTACCAGTTTGCAATCTCTAGCATAAATTCATCCCCTCTGAGTAAATATCATCCTTATAAAGTTAGCAAATATAGACACACAGTACTGAATACTAAAGGCAAATGTACCCCCAGAAAGGTGGAAGGAAAAGAAATAAACTTATATAGTATAAGACAATCTGCAGTCTAACTTCTGCCCTAGCACTATCTAGGAAAACTTCAAAAATAAATGTTACTGTGACCAAGAACTCAGAAACTTGCTTTACTACTTTCTACGAAACCAAATGGAACCACTTCCTTGGAAACATATTATTCCCTTTGGCACACCTGGCTGAAATCCTATGTCATCTTTTAGAAGGCATTCACCTTTCTGAGATACTTATCCCTCAAATTTCCTGTCCTCCATACCCCCAGTAAGAACCTCCACAGAACAAACTTTCCCATTTTAGGAACTCCTTATCACCCTGGAATAGCAAAACCCAGAAATACCATACATTTACCAGGTAAAGTAACTGACAGCATCTAATCCATGTGAACGCAGGAACTTTGATGTTGATGAACAAACACTGAAGAATCCAGAAACCATTAATATTTGCAAAGCATTCTATCATAACATGAATTTCAGGACAGATAAGGAGGTGGTGCCCATAGCAGTGAATCTTGCCTCTTGATGAGGGATTGTGTAAATCAGATAGATTTGAAAGTTTAAAAATAACCATGCCATTATGGCAGAAAGGAAACTAACATTTATTGAGCACTATTATGCATTGACCTTTTTACGAGGCTTCTTTTAATCTATGCTAAAATCTTACTATCTTCATTTTAGAGATGACAGAATGGAAAAGTTCAAAAAGTTTAGCAACTTGACCAAGGTCATACAGATAAAGAATGGCTGAATTAGGTTTTGAACCCAGATTGTCTGCCTCTAAAGCCTAATCTCTTATCTCTATGCATTAATACAGAGGTTAATTAATATTACTTGCTCAGATCACAAAGAAAGAAGGGCAGAGAAAGGATACAAACCCATGCTTTTTTATACTGTGCTCTAGGTCCAGTGATCTTTCCACTCCTCTCTTTAAGCCTGACACTACGCTGCGGGGATGGGGAGGACGAGTCTTCATTTCCTTGTATCTATCTGACTTGATTCATTAATGTCCAGGGTAGACATGAACATCAGTGGTCCCTTCTCTGTGAAGTCTTACCCCTCTCACATGTCACTTCTGTGATACCCTACTGTGAATTACTTTTGAAAATAAATCTTATTACCTCTTCCAATCTTTCAAGGTGTTTACAGCCAGCCAAGAAATTATATACACACAGAACTAAAACCCACAAGCTGTAGAATGCAGACTCTTAAATAACATTAGGAGACCTTAAGGCCAGTCTGGACAATTTAAACTTTCTCAAATTTCATCTTAAGATCCCTTTTACTTGGACTTCCCTGGTGACTCAGTCGGTAAAGAAATCTGCCTAAAATGTGGGAGACCTGGGTTTCCTGGCTTGAGAAGATTCCCCGGAGGAGGGCATGGCAACCCACTCCAGTATTCTTGCCCAGAGAATCCCCATGGACAGAGGAGCCTGGTGGGCTACAGTCCATGGGGTTGCAAAGAGTCGTCACCCATATTCCTAACTCTTGAAGCTAATGAAGTCTTTCTCCCCAAATATTCAATTTATTTTCAAGTATGTATTGAGAGAGCCCTACAGTGAACAAGTCAGAATGCTAGGGCTATAAAACAAATCTGCCATGGTCTCTGCATAGGGCATGCACTACATTCTTCTTACCATTTTGAGGTAAGGGTCGAAGCTCTCTCTTTTGGTTCGGCTGCTCCTGGCGTCCTGAGTGGAGGCTTTCAGCTTCCTCCTGAGACATCACTCTGGGTTGGGCCTCCACTGGCTCTGGCTGAAAGTCTGCCACCTCCCAGGCTGCTCCAAGTGGGGCTTGCTTCTCCGAGTGCACAGGACTGCTAACCTGGGAAATAAAGTCAATGCCATAATGGAAAAAGGGAGGAAAAGAGGGCCAGATTAGGGCCAAATTCCCCCATGAAAGATATCAAAGAAGGATAGAAGATGTGAGAAGGAGTGAAAATTTCATTCTATTCCCAATGTGACCTCTGAGGACATCGGGTCCATAGTGCTATTCAAAAGTCTAGGCAGAAGGAAACAGGAGAGGGGGGAATTTACAGAGAGGGAAAATCTGTCAAGAGTGAAATACAGAGCCTCCTTGTTATCAGAACACTGAGTATTCTGATACTATTAGGTTCACAGAGAAGTGAAAGTTCTCACAACACTAATTCACTAGTGAAATGAAAACTTAGAAAATTAATCTTGACATTGAGAGTCTATTTCTGACCAGCACAGCAACTTGCTAATAGACAGGTCTTTACATAAATGCAAATCCCTTGCCAGGTGAAAGTGCAAATCTTGCAGGATTTCATGAGGTTAGGGAAAGGGCTGTTGAAAAACAATTAGACGAGCATGCAAAGTAACTGACAATAAGGATCAGAGATTAAAATGGAGAAGGGAGACAAGGATGATGACACCGACGGCACTTCAGGAGACTGGACTGGAATATAAAAGGATCACAGGAGGCCCTGGGATAACTGATGAAGTCCTTTCTTTTTTATTTTGAGAGGGATCAGAACAGCCCTCTTTAGGAGCAAGCTGCAGAAGTCAAACCCTGTGAAGCATAATGTACTGTTCTCTCAAAATTTGGGGGAAACATTATGCAAAGATTTAAAACAAATACTCAGATGCATAATGTTTAGTGTCATTTGCAAGATAATAGTTCAACCAAGGCTTTTTTCCTATTTAATATGAAATTCTGATCCTTTTTAGGTAGATCCCCTTTAAAGGTCTTTCATTACTATTTATCCTTCTGTAATTTGCATTTTCTGTAATGCATCTCTTGTCCACTTTCCTTTCCACCCTCTCCTTGCTTAACATAAGAATTTGGAAAAGCCTCTCTCACCTGCTGTCTGAGAAAATTCTGATCCTTTTTAGGTAGATCCCCTTTAAAGGTCTTTCATTACTATTTATCCTTCTGTAATTTGCATTTTCTGTAATGCATCTCTTGTCCACTTTCCTTTCCACCCTCTCCTTGCTTAACATAAGAATTTGGAAAAGCCTCTCTCACCTGCTGTCTTAGTCCTCCAGTCTCTTTCTCCAAATGTATAACCAGGGCCACCGCCTCCTCTCCACTTTCCGGACACTGTTTCTGTGCCCACAGCTGAATCTTCTCCGGTAAAATGGTGAGAAACTGCTCAATCACCAGCAGCTCCAGGATCTGTTCCTTGGAACGCATTTCTGGCTTCAGCCACCGGCAGCAAAGTTCCCAGAGTTTACTGAAAGCTTCATGGGGTCCAGTCACATCCTCATAACAGAATTGCCTGAAGCATCTGCGAAAGGTCTCGGACTCAGAGCTATCCGATCCTTCCAGAATGGGCTCCGATATCCACTCGGGCTCCTTTTCCACCTTCATTATGAGGCATCCTTCAACCTCCAGGGGCGCGTCGGTTTGAGGGTCCAGGGATGCAGCCATGCTCTAACCCGGAGGTCAACCTCACTTCTGATTCGAAGGAGACTCAAAGAAGTCAAACCTCTGAGAGCCGCCTGCTAATGGTTTTGGAAGTATGGGAAGGAAGGCAGGTGAAAACGGCAGAGTCAGCAGGAACAGGGTACCCTAGGCTGATTACTCAAATCTATCCTAGGCCCTTGAGAAGGTGAACTTGTACTCTAAGGTCCAAAAATTCGGTCTCTTCTCGCCACAATATATGTCCCCGCGATGTGCTTTTTCAGGATTCATCTTTTAGTACAATGTCTGCAACAGCGAGGCTAGAGGACCAGAAAATCTAGGGGACCGAGGACAGGAGGGCGGGGCCGTCAGCGGGGCCGCGAGGGGGTGTGTCAGGGGCCCGGGGAGGCGAGCCCGAGGAGGCGAGGCCCCGAGTGGGTGGGGCCGGGTGTGCAAGCCCCTCCCGGCTCCGGGTTCGAGGCTCGGGGCACGGCGGCGCGCCCAGGCCGCTGCGGGCGGGTGGTAGGGGCCGGCGTTATCCGAGGCCAGCGCTTGGCTTTTCTGGCTCAAGGTGGCCTGGGCCGTCCTCAGGAAACTCCCGCACGCTGAGGAAAGCCGCGAAGCGGCCCTGCCCCTTAAGGAAGAGGAGCTGCGGGGACCAAACGACGCTTCGCAGGATAGAGGCTACCGGTTCCTCACTGGCGGCTCCTCCGCTCTGTTCCCGGACTGCGCGGGGGGCGCTGGGAGCCGCGGCCACGCATGCGCCGCTCGCGCCAGTGCGCCGTGGGGTTCGGGGGAGGATCCCTCGCCAGCGAGGGGCTGGGGGGAGGGGGCTGCGCGGTGGACTCTCGCGAGAGCGCGCAGCGCAGCCACTCGCTGCTGAGACACTTTAGGAATGAGAAGGGGCGCGGAACTGCGCGGGGGGCGCTGGGAGCCGCGGCCACGCATGCGCCGCTCGCGCCAGTGCGCCGTGGGGTTCGGGGGAGGATCCCTCGCCAGCGAGGGGCTGGGGGGAGGGGGCTGCGCGGTGGACTCTCGCGAGAGCGCGCAGCGCAGCCACTCGCTGCTGAGACACTTTAGGAATGAGAAGGGGCGCGGCGGGGCTTGCGCGCTGCGTCCGCGGGGCGGAGGGACACAGCACCGGCACTTTGCTGGAGGCGGTAGAACTGCACGAGAAAGGGGAGTGGGCGTCCTCGCTCAGCCGGGGATTCTGGGAGGCGGGGAGACTGAGGTGGAGGAGCGCTACTGAGAAGGCGGTGCAAAGCTCTTTCCGTCGCGCGGTGTGAGCACTCGTTTGCCTGGCGGAGGGTTCCGTGACGCGCTGCCCCTTCGCGTGCTGGCGGGACTCCTGCGTGAGGCGACCGGACGGCGGGACTGCAGCCCCCGGGG
This sequence comes from Cephalophus harveyi, assembly GCA_006410635.1. Taxonomy (NCBI): domain Eukaryota; kingdom Metazoa; phylum Chordata; class Mammalia; order Artiodactyla; family Bovidae; genus Cephalophus; species Cephalophus harveyi. Next base: position 283,329 of record SJYT01003322.1, read on the forward strand.
AGGCACGTGGCGCCGCGCTGGCCCGTTCCCTGTGGGAGGTGCTGTGGATATCCGCCTCTGTAAATGTTCCCATCAGTTGCCTGAAGGGCAGCGGGAGGGTCTACTCTTCGCTTGGGAGATTCTTACTGGAAGTCGGCGGGGGATGAGGGAGTGCAAAAATTTTCGGAGGGGATGTCTCTGGCTCAGAGTCCCTCCAACGGGCTGTAGCTTCCTCCTGCTGGTGCCGGGAGGAGTTGTCCAGTCAGCCAACTTATGTGAAACCCCCGAACAGTGCCCACCCATCCATCCTTCTCTCCATCCCTTTACTGACTAGGTGCCAGGCAGTTTTAGGCATTTGGTATACCTCAGCGTGCAAAGAAAAAAAAAAAAAAAAAAAAAATTCCTATTCTGGGGGTGGGGACTTGGGTAGATAGCCTTTTAGAGAATAGAACTTAGTGGCTTTTCTTTCTCAGAGGAAGTCTTAGTTAAATCTTGACATGCAAATTCTAACAGCCAAGAGACTTTAGGTGAGATTCTACTGGGCATCTGCTGCTGCTGTTGCTGCTGCTGCTAAGTCGCTTCAGTCGTGTCCGACTCTGTGCGACCCCATAGACCGCAGCCCACTAGGCTCCTCTGTCCCTGGGATTCTCCAGGCAAGAATACTGGAGTGGGTTGCCATTTCTCCAGTACATGAAAGTGAAAAGTGAAAGTGAAGTCGCTCAGTCGTGTCCGACTCTTAGCGACCCCATGGACTACAGCCCACCAGGCTCCTCCATCCATGGGGTTTTCCAGGCAAGAGTACTGGAGTGGGGTACCATTGCTGGGCATCTAGTATATACCAGAAGTTGTCTTTACACAGCTGTCTACAAAGTTTACTTTCCTTTCCTGCATTTCTTTTGTCTCTTTAAAATAATTTTTATTGAGCCTCTTTTTTTTTTTTTTCTTTTCCCAGGCATGGTGATAGGTGGTGAGAAAAAACAACATCCCCTGCTGCTGTTGAGAGAGGCAGATGTTACACAATTGATAGTTGTAACTGAGGCAGGTACTGCCAACGAGAGGAACATGGTGCTGAGTGTCTGTGTGTATTAGAGGGAAATGGTCTGGGAAAGTTTCTTGAAGAGGTGAAGCTAGAGATGAAAAACAAAGGAGGAGTAAGAGCTGACTAGGCAAAGTTTAGTTCTCCTGGAAATCCTACAAGGCAGGTAAGATTACCTCTGTTTTAGAGTTAAGGACGTTGACTCCTCAGTGAGGTGATATAACTGCCCAAGGTTACTTCAGACTTAAGTGGCCACCCACAATTCTGAGTCAGCTAAGAAATAAGGTCTTTTATAAGCTCCTTGAGCCATCTGGTGTTTTTAGGAGAAGCAAGCGTCACAAGCAGCTCAGGTACATTAGGGAGCAGTGGAGAGTTATAGCTCAAAGTTTCAAGTCTGCAGTGGACAGTTACAGCTCAGCTTCCTTAAAGGTACTTTTGGAGCAGAGGGTATTAAGGCTTGCCCTGCATTATCTGTTAGGAGCAGGGTTATACATTCTTCAGGAATCACTTTTTATTTTTTTGTGTGGGGTCTTTCAGTCACACATGCATACACATCTGTATGTATGTGTTTAATGGAAAACTTCAAACATATAGAAGTGTGTATGTTTGTTAGTCGCTCAGTCGTGTCTGACTCTGTGATCCCATGGACTGTAGCTCACCAGGCTCCTCTGTCCATGGAATTCTTCAGGCAGGAATACTGGAGTAGATTGCCATTTCCTTCTCCAGGGGAACTTCCCGACCCAGAGCTCAAACCCAGGTCTCCTACGTTGCAGGCAGATTGTTTACTGTCTGAGCCACCAGGAAAGCCCATATAAGAGAGTAGAGAGAATTTACTCTCCTGTTTTCATGCTCTGCCTTTAACAGTTAGCGATTCATGGCCAATCTTGTCTTCCCTATACCTCCGTCCACTCCCCTAATCCTGGATTATATTGAAGCAAGTCCCAGATACCATATTATTTCATCTGTAACTGTCAGGATGTACCGCTAAAAGACAGGAACTTCCACCTTAAACATAACTTCAATATCATCATAAATGCTTCCCAACAGTATCAAAAATTCCATAGTGTCATCTTTTAAAGACATTTGTTTGAAAGGTGGTTTGGAAAGGTAAAAAGGGTCATAGATGCTGAACAGGTAAAAAGAACAAATGTTCTTCATATTTTCTAGTTAGGTATTTACATTTACTTCAGTATGAAAATGTTGGCACCTTGGGAACAGAAGAGCAAATTGTTGGAAAAGTAGTGAATCAATCTGGATCAATAAATGAAGCAGATCATGGTACTCAGAACCATCTTGGCGGAGTGGTTGTTTTCTTAACACCCAAACCCTAATGTCACGCTCTTCCTATGATCCCCAGAGGAACATTCACACCAGTCTCTCCTTGGTAGTACATCTGCTGTCACAGCTGTTATTTTACAAGTAGCCCTGGAGTCACCTTTTGCACCATTTTCCTCTGTCCATGGTGCTGATATGCCAGCCTTTAGCCAGCAACTAGAGCAGCTATAACTTGCTTTTGGCCAATGAGATTTAATGTAGGGTTACCATAAAAGTGAACATTAATTGTATATTAAGTATATTAATGTAGTTCCAAGAAATTCTATCAGTGCTTATGCTTAGTTAAAAAAAATCCAAGCTGAAAGTGAAAAGTGAAAAAGTTGAGTATGTTTGTATTGGTGTGTCTATTTCAGACATAGCATAAATATTTTCAAGTATGATTTCTTAACCAAATTGTAACTAATTGAAATAAATTTCCATTTCACAGATTAAGAAGTGCCTCTCCCACTGGTTTACTAATGATGGTCAGATAGTTGACAGAATAATAACCAATTAAATGTTCCAGCTCTTTTCACCACATTGAGTAATACAACAATAAAAAATTCTCAATTATTTCTTGATATGCATATGTAATAGTCAGTGGTTTTTCTCTGCATCGCTATGAGGTGCTATGCTAGGCAGTGGTGGGATAAGCAGAGACATAAAACATAACTTTTTTATTTGAAGTATGAACAGTAAAATGGGGGAACTTAGTCATGGAATTGTCATATATTCCTGCCTGGGAAATCCCATGGACAGAGGAACCTGACGGGCAAGAGTCGAATGTTACTTAATGACTAAACAACAAGAATAAATGTGGTGGAGGGATGCATGAAGGCCCGTGACAGTACAGAGTATAGCCTCTCTGGCTACCAGGAAAACCTTCATAGAGGGAAGCTGAGGGATGTTTAGTATTCCAAAGAGAGGCAAAACCATGAGCATGAGTGGTATTTTCATGGAATGGTGTGAAGTTGAGCATGCCTTCCTGTGACCTTAGTTTAGGGGAAGGAAGTGATGAAAGATGAAGCTGTGCACACAGATGTGGAGAGCATTTGAACTTCATGAGGAAGGCAGTGGAAAGTATGCCTGTTCTGTAGGAAGGTGAGGGCATCTCTGTCTTTGGGAGAAAATCTGCTTCCGTATAGACTCCTGGGCCAGATCCACTGTGGAAACAGTATTTGAGAGAGTACTCAGTATACAGGGAATTGAGTAAGATGATTTCTAGGGTCTATTAATTTTTCTATTCATGCACCCATCCTTTAAACACATATTGTTCAGTTGCTAAGTTGTGTCTGACTCTTTGTGACCCCATGGACTGCAGCACGCCAGGCTTCCTTGTCCTTCGTTATCTTCACAGAGTTTGCTCAAACTCATGTCCTTTGAGTCAGTGATGCCATCCAACCATCTCATCCTCTGTTGTCCCCTTCTCCTCCTGCCCTCTGTCTTTCCCAGCATCAGGGTCTTTTCTGATGAGTCAGCTCTTCACGTCAGGTGGCCAAAGTGTTGGAGCTTCAGCCTCAGCATCAGTCCTTCCAATGAACACTCAGGGTTGATTTCCCTTAGGATTGACTGGTTTGATATTGAAGCTAATTATGTTTTAGGTAAAGTGTTGAATACCAAAGATACAGTGGTGAAAGACATGAGTCTTGCCCTTAAGAAGCTTACATTCTAGGTGGAGATTGGAGAAGGAGGAAAATAACATACGAAGAAACATAAATAGCATAACATCAGATTGTTATAAATGCTATGAAGAAAATAAGATGATGGAATAGACTGTAACTAGGCAGAGGTTACTTTAGAAAGGCTGATCAATGAAAGGTTTCTCTAAGGTTTGATATTTGTGAGCTGGAGTCTGAAGGATGAGATGGAACCATAGATATACAGCTAGTGGAAGAGCATTTCTGAAAGGAGAAAAGGCAAGAGAATGTAAAGACCTGGAGGAAGGAAAGTGTGGAGTGTTCACACAACTGAAAGGAGGGACTTTCCTGGCGGTCTAGTGGTTAAGACTGTGCTCTGCTCTGCCAGTGCAGGCAGCATGAGTTCAATCTCTGGTTGGGGAACTGAGATCCCACATGCTGTGCAGCACAGCCAGAAGATTAAAAAAATAATATATTAAAAACATAAAAGCTGAAAGGAGAGCAGTGTGGCTGGTGTATACTGAGCATGGGGAGGAATGGGACCAGAGTGAGATGCAGTGTCAGCCAGGGGCCAGACTATGTTGCAGGAGTCTTGCAGGTCCTGGTAACTGATTCTAAAAATGGATGTTTATGGATTTTAAACTAGCAAGTGACAAGATCTGATGTACACTTAAAAAAAATCACCCTGGCTGATGTTGAGAGTGAATTGGAGTGAGGTAAGAATGAAGGAAGAGTGGCCAGATGGGCCTCTGGATTTAGTTCTGGCAAAAGGTGATGGTGACTCAGATTTGGGAGTGACAACAAAAGTGGAGAGAAATGGATGTGTTCCATATATTTTGAATGTAGAACTGGCAGGCTTGGAACAGCTTGGTTATGGAGCATAAGAGAAAGAGGAATTGAGGATGGCTCCTAGATTTTTTGTTTGAGGGTTTTTGGGTTGATGGCACTACAGTATTTGATATGGGAAGAACTTGTAGGGGCCTGCTTTTTTTAGAGTGAAGTGGTGGTGGGAAGGGGGGCTTCCCAGGTGGAACTAGTGGTAAAGAACCTGCCTGCTAGTGCAGGCGACCTAAGAGACTTGGGTTCAGTCCCTGGGTCAGAAAGATCCCCTGGAGGAGCGCATGGCAACCCGCTCCAGTATTCTTGTCTGGAGAATCCCATGGGTGGAGGAGCCTGATGGGCTATAGTCCATAGAGTCACAAAGAATCGGACAGACTAAAGTGACTTAGCATGCATGCACGGTGATGGGAAAATCATTAATTCTTATTTGGATGTGATATTTTGAGATCTTTATTAGATATGTGTCAAGTAGACCGGTGGTGTACCTCAAGGGGGAGGCCTTGGTGAAGATATAAACCTGGAGGTCATCCTCATGTATTAAAAGCCATCAAACTTGAAGAGAACATATAAGGAAAGAGTATAGGTGGAGTTGGATATGCTTGAGCACACATATACATGCACACACATAGATATGGAAGGAAAGTGAAGCTTGGTTCATACCCTAGAGCACCCCGTTGTTTAGCAGACAGTGAAGGAGGATTGTCATGGGTTGAATTTTGTCCCTCGCCAAATTCATATGTTGAAGTAGAGACCTGCAGTACTTCAGAATGTGACCTTATTTGGAAATAGGGCCATTGAAGATGTAGTTAGTTAATATGACATCATACTGGACTGGGGGGCCCATATGGACAAAAGTCCATTATGACATTTGTCCTTATAAAAAGGGGACACTTGAAAATTGACACCCACACTGGGGGAAGTCCATGTGAAGACTGGAGTTTTGCTACCACAGTCAAAGGACTAGCAGAAGCTAGGAGAGAGGCCTGGAGAAGATCCTTCCCTGGAGCCTTCAGAGGGAGCATGACTCTGCTGACACCTTGATTTCAGACTTCTGGCCTCTGGAACCATGAATGATAGATTTCCGTTGGATCCCTCAGTTTGTGGTGTTTTGGTACAGCAGCGCTAGCTAACTAACTAATGAAAGAATCTTGTAGAGCAGACTGAGTAGAACTCGCCAGAGAAGTAGAAGGAGAACCACTTGAGTGTGGTGTCATAGCAGCCAAGGAAAATAGGTGTCTCAAGAAGGAGAAGGGGGCCGTTTTTATTAAAGGCTGTTGAGAGATTAAATAGGAGGATAGTGAAAGAACCGTTAGATTAGATTTTGCATTATATTTGGGAATTCTTGTCCCCCCCTCACCCCAAACCGCTCATGTTTGAGACTGACATTCAGTGTTCACCTGTTGATAATGTATCAACTTGTTTTCAGTGTTAGAAGGGACTTAGTGTGCTGCCAGGTAGAGGGAACTGATAGTTTTTGTTCTGGTTTGAGTATTTCTCTTTTCTCCTGAGAGTTGCAAGATACTCTTGGCAGTGTCATGTGTCTTCCTCCTTTGTGTTCAGTCAAGGCTTTGATTTGTAGGAAAAGATGGTTGCTACCTACTCCCCAGGAGTGTGAAAGTCTCAGTGAATGGACTGACCACTCAATTGCTGTGAACTGGGTTCTTTGATTACTCCATTCACCATTCACTACTCACCGCTTCTTGTTATGAATTTGGTTCATCCCTGAAACCACTCCATCTTCATGGCCAATTCCTTTCTATGCATGTTTTTAAGGAAGGCAGTGGAAAGTATGCCTGTTCTGTAGGAAGGTGAGGGCATCTCTGTGTCTTTGGGAGAAAATCTGCTTCCGTATAGACTCCTGGGCCAGATCCACTGTGGAAACAGTATTTGAGAGAGTACTCAGTATACAGGGAATTGAGTAAGATGATTTCTAGGGTCTATTAATTTTTCTATTCATGCACCCATCCTTTAAACACATATTGTTCAGTTGCTAAGTTGTGTCTGACTCTTTGTGACCCCATGGACTGCAGCACGCCAGGCTTCCTTGTCCTTTGTTATCTTCACAGAGTTTGCTCAAACTCATGTCCTTTGAGTCAGTGATGCCATCCAACCATCTCATCCTCTGTTGTCCCCTTCTCCTCCTGCCCTCTGTCTTTCCCAGCATCAGGGTCTTTTCTGATGAGTCAGCTCTTCGCGTCAGGTGGCCAAAGTGTTGGAGCTTCAGCCTCAGCATCAGTCCTTCCAATGAACACTCAGGGTTGATTTCCCTTAGGATTGACTGGTTTGATATTGAAGCTAATTATGTTTTAGGTAAAGTGTTGAATACCAAAGATACAGTGGTGAAAGACATGAGTCTTGCCCTTAAGAAGCTTACATTCTAGGTGGAGATTGGAGAAGGAGGAAAATAACATACGAAGAAACATAAATAGCATAACATCAGATTGTTATAAATGCTATGAAGAAAATAAGATGATGGAATAGACTGTAACTAGGCAGAGGTTACTTTAGAAAGGCTGATCAATGAAAGGTTTCTCTAAGGTTTGATATTTGTGAGCTGGAGTCTGAAGGATGAGATGGAACCATAGATATACAGCTAGTGGAAGAGCATTTCTGAAAGGAGAAAAGGCAAGAGAATGTAAAGACCTGGAGGAAGGAAAGTGTGGAGTGTTCACACAACTGAAAGGAGGGACTTCCCTGGCGGTCTAGTGGTTAAGACTGTGCTCTGCCAGTGCAGGCAGCATGAGTTCAATCTCTGGTTGGGGAACTGAGATCCCACATGCTGTGCAGCACAGCCAGAAGATTAAAAAAATAATATATTAAAAACATAAAAGCTGAAAGGAGACCAGTGTGGCTGGTGTATACTGAGCAAGGGGAGGAATGGGACCAGAGTGAGATGCAGTGTCAGCCAGGGGCCAGACTATGTTGCAGGAGTCTTGCAGGTCCTGGTAACTGATTCTAAAAATGGATGTTTATGGATTTTAAACTAGCAAGTGACAAGATCTGATGTACACTTAAAAAAAATCACCCTGGCTGATGTTCAGAGTGAATTGGAGTGAGGTAAGAATGAAGGAAGAGTGGCCAGATGGGCCTCTGGATTTAGTTCTGGCAAAAGGTGATGGTGACTCAGATTTGGGAGTGACAACAAAAGTGGAGAGAAATGGATGTGTTCCATATATTTTGAATGTAGAACTGGCAGGCTTGGAACAGCTTGGTTATGGAGCATAAGAGAAAGAGGAATTGAGGATGGCTCCTAGATTTTTTGTTTGAGGGTATTTGGGTTGATGGCACTACAGTATTTGATATGGGAAGAACTCGTAGGGGCCTGCTTTTTTTAGAGTGAAGTGGTGGTGGGAAGGGGGGCTTCCCAGGTGGAACTAGTGGTAAAGAACCTGCCTGCTAGTGCAGGCAACCTAAGAGACTTGGGTTCAGTCCCTGGGTCAGAAAGATCCCCTGGAGGAGCGCATGGCAACCCGCTCCAGTATTCTTGTCTGGAGAATCCCATGGGTGGAGGAGCCTGATGGGCTATAGTCCATAGAGTCACAAAGAATCGGACAGACTAAAGTGACTTAGCATGCATGCACGGTGATGGGAAAATCATTAATTCTTATTTGGATGTGATATTTTGAGATCTTTATTAGATATGTGTCAAGTAGACCGGTGGTGTACCTCAAGGGGGAGGCCTTGGTGAAGATATAAACCTGGAGGTCATCCTCATGTATTAAAAGCCATCAAACTTGAAGAGAACATATAAGGAAAGAGTATAGGTGGAGTTGGATATGCTTGAGCACACATATACATGCACACACATAGATATGGAAGGAAAGTGAAGCTTGGTTCATACCCTAGAGCACCCCGTTGTTTAGCAGACAGTGAAGGAGGATTGTCATGGGTTGAATTTTGTCCCTCGCCAAATTCATATGTTGAAGTAGAGACCTGCAGTACTTCAGAATGTGACCTTATTTGGAAATAGGGCCATTGAAGATGTAGTTAGTTAATATGACATCATACTGGACTGGGGGGCCCATATGGACAAAAGTCCATTATGACATTTGTCCTTATAAAAAGGGGACACTTGAAAATTGACACCCACACTGGGGGAAGTCCATGTGAAGGCTGGAGTTTTGCTACCACAGTCAAAGGACTAGCAGAAGCTAGGAGAGAGGCCTGGAGAAGATCCTTCCCTGGAGCCTTCAGAGGGAGCGTGACTCTGCTGACACCTTGATTTCAGACTTCTGGCCTCTGGAACCATGAATGATAGATTTCCGTTGGATCCCTCAGTTTGTGGTGTTTTGGTACAGCAGCGCTAGCTAACTAACTAATGAAAGAATCTTGTAGAGCAGACTGAGTAGAACTCGCCAGAGAAGTAGAAGGAGAACCACTTGAGTGTGGTGTCATAGCACCCAAGGAAAATAGGTGTCTCAAGAAGGAGAAGGGGGCCGTTTTTATTAAAGGCTGTTGAGAGATTAAATAGGAGGATAGTGAAAGAACCGTTAGATTAGATTTTGCATTATATTTGGGAATTCTTGTCCCCCCCTCACCCCAAACCGCTCATGTTTGAGACTGACATTCAGTGTTCACCTGTTGATAATGTATCAACTTGTTTTCAGTGTTAGAAGGGACTTGGTGTGCTGCCAGGTAGAGGGAACTGATAGTTTTTGTTCTGGTTTGAGTATTTCTCATTTCTCCTGAGAGTTGCAAGATACTCTTGGCAGTGTCATGTGTCTTCCTCCTTTGTGTTCAGTCAGGGCTTTGATTTGTAGGAAAAGATGGTTGCTACCTACTCCCCAGGAGTGTGAAAGTCTCAGTGAATGGACTGACCACTCAATTGCTGTGAACTGGGTTCTTTGATTACTCCATTCATCATTCACTACTCACCGCTTCTTGTTATGAATTTGGTTCATCCCTGAAACCACTCCATCTTCATGGCCAATTCCTTTCTATGCATGTTTTTAGCTCTTTTTTTCTTCTGTTCAGAATTTATGGTCCTTTGCTATACTTTTTCTTGATTTTCATCAATGGTATGTATTTATTATTTAACAATATTTTTTCTTGGGTCATTTCTAGGAATTTGGGCTGAGAGCAGAGGTAGGCACGTGCATATGTTCTGACTGTGATTTGTTCCTTTTTTGTAGATCAGTGTTGATTTTATTATCATGCTATGTTTGTGCTCATGGAGCACTGACACCTCCTGAAATCCAGGGTCTAATCAGAACTCACTGGCTAGTCTCCTTGGACATTTCTTGTGAACTGGGCTATTTGATTTGGATGCCCAATAAATGTAGCCTTTATTTATTGACTTAACAAATGATTTGTCAGTTATTTACAATTATGTACATACCATAGTTGGTGATACAGAGAAATATAAGGTCTCTATTAATGAATTCATGATCTATGTAGGAAAAAGAGGCATCCACATGAAGGATACTAAATGGCAATGCAGGAATTAAGCAACATGAAGTCTTTTTTTGACCAAAGCTATTTCAGTTGCAAGTGAAGAAATCTAGTTTATATCATATTAAAAAAATGTTAACTAATGTGCTTTAGTGTTTGGAGCAGTAGGCCTTCAATAAATATTTGTTGAGTGAAGGGAATTTGTTTCATATAACTGAAATGTCCAGAAAAGTTGAAGTTCAGGCATAGCTCTATCCAGATTATGCCCTCAGGTATCTGATTCCTCCCACTATTCAGCTCTGCTTTCTTCTGACTTGGCTTTATTTTCATAAAGGTTCTCTCCATTTTGTGGTAGCTGTTGGTCTTTGGGAAGAGAGTACCTACTCTTTTATTTTTTTCCCAATCGAGCAAAAATCCAGGGGCTGACATTGATGAGGTTGGTTGATTTGGGTCATGTGCCATTCCTCAACCAATCATTGTGACCAGGGGGATGGAATATCTGATGGGTTAGACCTGGGCCACATGTCCGTTTCTGGAGCTGAGCTTTCTGAGCCACTTCTGGGTCAGTAAACATGTCCCTGTACATGGAAGACAAAGAGAGACCAAAAAGAGGCAGCCACTCCAGATAGGTAGGTGGTGGGTGTAACAAGCAAGGGAACTGACACATAAGGCTTGGCTTAGGGGCCACAAGATGACTAGATTTCTGCACCCAGCCCCAGAATCTTAATAGTTTAATAGGGTTCAGTCATGAATACTGTCCAGATGGTTTCAACAACATACTGCTCTCTCAAGGCTCTGTCAATGAAATGGCCCCCACTTTATGGCAGTGGGCAGAACATACATTCCAAGGACAAAGGAAGGGAGTGAGGAGCCTCTGATTACTGGGGTCCAGCTCATGGGTGAACTGGCAGTCATGTTCTCTTGGTGACCTCCTCTGACACTCCACCTAGCCCCCACTTCCACAGTGGGGGCCCTGAGTGGTCAGCAAGTGGTGTCGCCAGCAGGGAGGCGGCTTGTTGGGTGGTTATCTGGTTGCACTAGAGGCAGAAGCCACAGCAGCTGTAGAGGCACATACAAGAGAACACACATCAAGATGACGGTTCTCGACATAAGTGACAGTTTTTCCCATCAAGAAGCCCATGATCTGAGCCACTGTTTTATTAAACCCCCTAGGCTAGGGGTCCCCACTCCAGTTCTCTCGCCTGGAAAATCCCATGGACAGAGGAGCCTGGCAGGCTGCAGTCCATGGGGTCGCTGAGAGTTGGACACAACTGAGCGACTTCACTTTCACTTTTTACTTTCATGCATTGGAGAAGGAAATGGCAACCCACTCCAGTGTTCTTGCCTGGAGAATCCCAGGGACGGGGGAGCCTGGTGGGCTGCCGTCTATGGGGTCACACAGAGTAGGACACGACTGAAGCGACTTAGCAGCAGCAGCAGCAGGCTAGGGGTCAGATCACTCAGGGCAAGCGCTTGTGTCCTCATGAGGTTTGTTAAAGATGCTGCGTTAGCTGACTCATCCGGTGTGAACACACAACATCTTGTTCGGGTCATGGCACAGGTGCCTCCTTGTAGTAACAACACGCAAGGCCATCCTATTTAGCTAGGGGTCAGATCACTCAGGGCAAGCGCTTGTGTCCTCATGAGGTTTGTTAAAGATGCTGCGTTAGCTGACTCATCCGGTGTGAACACACAACATCTTGTTCGGGTCATGGCACAGGTGCCTCCTTGTAGTAACAACACGCAAGGCCATCCTATTTTGTAGGATGGATTTTCTCACTGGACACACTTCAGTGTCTAGTAAGGACAGCCTTTGCTAGCTGTCATAGAAGAGTTTCTGGGTGAACTTAGTAACTTGTGTGCTATAATGTCCTCTAGGCCAATGGAGGGGATAAAGATGGAGGCCAGATGGAGTGTTACCAGTGGAAAATAGGATGTGCCCATCTGGCCTTGACCACAGGGAGTTTGGCAGCTTTTGTTACTCTGGGTGGGTTCTCCCCTGGGCTCAGGAAAACCCAGGGTCACAGCAGCCCAACCACAGGTGGAAGCCATGGCCAAAGACCTGAGGCACACAGCCACTGGGTCACATTCCAGGTCATCTAGCAGATATGTGGTGTGACCAATTTGTGCCAAATCAGTCACTAGCCCTTAATGTGACAGAAGGACCACACAGTTCAGTGACAGCCACTCCACACCCATGGTATAATTGGTTTTTTTTTTTTCTATTTTATTTTTGGCTGCTCTGGGTTTTCATCGCTGCATGTGGGCTTTCTCTAGTTGAAGGGAGTAGGGGCTACTCTCTAGTTGTTGTGTGGGCTTCTCATCATCATGGCTTTTGTTATCGCAGAGCCACAGGCTCTAGGGTGCGCAGGCTCAGTAGTGGTGGCACATGGGCTTAGTTGCCCCGAAGCGTATGGAATCTTCCTGGCCCAGAGACTGAACCCATGTCCCCTGCATTGGCAGGTGGATTCTTACTACTAAACCACCAAAGAAGTCTGGGTCCTTTCTTTTTAGTGATTTTTCTGTTTCCAACATTGAGTTGCCCAGGTGCTCAAATGTCCGCCACCTGGCATGGACCCAAGTGAACCCACCCCAAATTTGAGTGCAAACCAAATTTGAGAACCACCCATGACTCCAGTGATATTTTTAGGACCCTTCCTGTCAGCAGTTTGATGGCCTGGCTGTGTAATTTGATTGACAGAAAAAGTGTACCCTGTTCAGTGTTAGTGATCGTGGGCGCCAATGTTGTGGATCAGTGTTGGTGATACCAGATGAATGAAGAGTATTAGTCCTGGCTTGTCATTCCTTAAGCTACTGCTTTAGAGCTTTCCAGTCCCCTCCCTGGAGTGGTGTTACCCACTATGCCAGTCCTGACGAGTTGAGAGGGGTAGCTGCCCAAATACCTAACAGGTGGATTGATTGGTTTGCCAGACATCAGGTGGGCCCACTGTAGAAGGGTATCTCCATCAGGTGCCCATCCCATGACTGGAAACCACAGGAGCAGCAGAAGACCAAGGTCAATAAGACAGAAACGTAGTAGGAACTTACATGGGGAGGTCTTCCCCTTCGGTAACAACTACAACTGTGGCCAGACCCTTGGATGTTAATGTGGCTGCAGCATTTAGAACTTGACCCGATTGTGCTTGTGGAGGAGGTAGCACTGTCAGATGTGAGGAGATGGATGGGGGGTGAGTGGGAAATGCCCCACCTTCTCCCCTCTTTGATGATACATGTTCCATTCCAGGTAGAGTGCATTTCAGCTGGTCTGGCCTGCAGCAAGACAACAGGATCCTGGTGGAGACCAAATAGTTCCCCCTCACCCAGGGGTGTGAAGGAATTCACCTATCCCAGTGGGATGTCCCCTCACAGATTGCAGTAGATAACACCCTTCCCAGGTGCAGCAGGGCTTGGTGTTCTCAGCACATTGATCCAGATGGGGGAGTCAGGGCAATGTCTGCCTCCAGAGACTGCCTACCCTTAGGGCACTGAGTTTTGGGGCAGGGGTCCCTTACTGGCAGATGGGACAACAGACCCTACTGGTTGTCATTCAACTATATTAAAGGCTGGGACAGTGCTTTAGTCCACCTGACCAGGGAGGTTTTACCTGTAAGTGATTTAATCTGCTGCTTTAATGTTTCCTCCTCCTTTTTTTACCCACACTGCTGCCTGTGGCTTATAGGGGAGGTGGCACCTCCATTTGATGTCATGGTCTTTTTCCCAGTCTTGCATATCATGACCTTTGAAAGGTGACCATTGATTACTGTTTTTTTTTTGTTTTGATGAGGGTAGTCAGTTTCTCTAACCCCCTAGTGGTGGCTGCCTGGTTTGCATAGTGACAAAGGAAAGTTTGGGTTAGGCAAGACATAGTATCCACACAAAACAAGGCATATTTAGAGCCCTCACTCAGAGGGAGGGGCCAGTATAATCAATCAGTCTTCCAGTCCCTTGCCAGTTGGGAACTCCAGTGGATGACCCTAGACTTTTGCAGCTGCCTTGGAAATATTTGGAACACACAGGTGATGCTGTTACAGCGTTAAACACGCAGGTCATGCTGTTACAGCATTAACCAAGTCACTGTATTTCAGGGGCACGCAATTATCCTTGGCAATGCACCATCCCACACAGGCACTACCGTGGTCACTTTTTCTGTGCACCCATCTGTTGTATCTACTGAAGGATCAGCTGCTAGGGCTTGCACCTAGGCCACATCAACTTCTGGTTGCCCTGGGGTGTTGGCATACTCTGAGCCAGGATGTGGAGGACAGTGAGGGCTGACTCAAGCTCTTACAGGCAAACTCAAATGACTCTGCACATATCCTGACTCCACAAAGGCTTATTCATGATCAGCCACCCCTCAGCTTCCCATTTTCTAAGCTGTGGGGTCAATCCCCTTAGAACAGCCCAACTGTCAGTGCAAAGGGCTAATGACCAGAGCTCAAGTGTGTGCGTGTGTGCTCAGTGGCTCAGTTGTGTCCGATTCTTTGTGACCCCTTGGACTGTAGCCTGCCAGGCTCCTCTGTCCATGGAATTCTCCAGGCAAGAATACTGGAATGGGTTACCCTTTCCATCTCCAGGGGAGCTTCCTGACCCAGGAATCGAATCTGTGTTTCCTGAGTTTCCTGCATTGGCAGGCAGATCCTTTACCACTGCACCTGCTGGAAGTGATCTCCAAATGCTGAGTTCAGCCGTCTGGCAACTGCAGTCCATTCTCGTTTCCCTCCAGATGGTGTCAGTGTTGGGCTGAAGAGTGACTGCAGTCCATGTGCATGGGTCACCACCCCAACCGGACTCGTGCAACAGGCATTAGTGGAAATCTCCCCAACTCCCTCCCTACAGACTGCAGGGTTCTCCCCAGGGTTGGGGGCAGGAGCATTTGGAGGGTCTCCACACACTGCAGTGCCTGGTAGCATGTGAGAGAACTTACATACATGGCTTGTCTTAGTGCCCATGGATGAGTAGATCTTGGTACCCACCCTAGAATCTTAGTAGTTTATATAGAGGCTTTGATTGGGTTCAATCACCTATTCAGTCTAGTTGGCCGCCTACTGCACATTACTCTCTCAAGGCTGTATCCTTGAAGAGCTTTCACTGTATGATTGGAGGCAGGATGTATACTTATACTTCAAGGACAGGGCAAGGGCCTGAAGAGCCTCTGATTGCCCTGGTCCAGCTCGAAGGTCACCTGGTGGTCATGTCCTTTTGATGACCTCCTCCAACAGCCACGTGGACCAAGAGTTTGGAAGGGTTTTTTTTTTTCCCAAAGAAAAAAATCAGGTATTGCTACCGAAGGGAAGAATAAAAGATGCTACCCAGGTAAAACCAATGGTGTTTGCTGTCTTACAAGGCTTGAGTGTAAGGAGTGCCATAAGACAGTGTTTAATTCCACCTGGTTGTATCAGATAAAGAGAGCCATCAGTTCAAAGGATTTGAAAGTGGGCAACAATGGCAACCCACTCCAGTACTCTTGCCTGGAAAATCCCATGGACAGAGGATCCTGGTAGGCTGCGGTCCATAGGGTCGCTAGGAGTCGACAGGACTGAGCAGCTTCACTTTCACTTTTTACTTTCATGCATTGGAGAAGGAAATGGCAACCCACTCCAGTGTTCTTGCCTGGAGAATCCCAGAGACGGGGGAGCCTGGTGGGCTGCCGTCTATGCGGTTGCACAGAATCGGACACGACTGAAGTGACTTAGCAGCAGCAGCAGCAGCAACAAACTTTCTGGAGGAAACTGAAATTTAGTTTAGCTTGAGGAAATGAGTAGGAGTTGACTTGATAAAAAGAATTCTGGAGGTGACTGAGTAGAGTACAGGCAAGGGACCAGAGTGACCCAAGTATATAAGTTGGTGAAGGAGGGAGGTTGGAAGTACCAGAATGCAAACATGANTAGTTTAGCTTGAGGAATGAGTAGAAGTTGACTTGATAAAAAGAATTCTGGAGGTGACTGAGTAGAGTACAGGCAAGGGACCAGAGTGACCCAAGTATATAAGTTGGTGAAGGAGGGAGGTTGGAAGTACCAGAATGCAAACGTGACAAGATACATCGAGCTGCAAGAGCTGCAGACAAGCCTTCAGGCAAAGTTGGCTTGTGCCAGCCCATCAGGTAGTCTCCACCCTCATCTCTATGCCTGGATAACAACTCTTCCCGGTTCTATAGCCTTTGCCTCTGGAGTTTTGATAACACCTGCTACTGCTTTGTGACGCTGCTTCCTAGTTGTTAGCAAAGTCTGATGTCCATTTATGCCTTCCTGTGACCAGCTTAGCTCACCTCTTGTAATTTACTGTGCCAAGTCTTTTCAGCCTAAGGGCAAGAAAAATTTCCTGCCGACCTTTCCCCCCTTTCAGAGTAAACCAACGGATGAGCTTACTCTAGCACTGACAAACAGAAGAAAAATCCCAATCAGAAAATCAAGTGCACAAAAGCAAGTAGCAATTTGTAAGGAAAGCAAAGCTCTGTGGGTGCAAGTCACATCCCTGTGGTACCTCAGCTTTGCCTCTGTGAGTCCATAGAGAGACCTAACACGGTCCTGAGGTATTACCCAATCAACCAAGAACATGCAGACAAGGAGCTTAGTTTCCTGAAGGAAGGGAGACTAGGTTGCTGCTTGTAGAACAGCTAAGTGTATTCAGTTTTATTATGAGCCAGGTTTAGTTTGAATTAGTTACTGTATAGATGTTAGTTAATTTCTTTTTTGTGCCAACACTGGGAGGCAGATGCTATTATTCCTAACAAGGAAATGGAGGCACAGAGAAGTTAAGGCATTCTAGCTGTGGAGTGGAGGATCTTGGGTTCAGATCCGGGTGGTCTGAATCAGGAGCTGTGCTAAGGACATGTCACTTTATGCTGTAGCTATCTCTGGTACTTTAACCAAGTGACCAGAAAGGCAAATAAACTCAACTCATTATAGAAAGGACTTTAATGTTTCCTCATAGCTGGTCAGGAAGGGCATTGGAGTCCAGAGGCTGCTACCAACATTTCTGTTTTATGTGTATTATTTTTCAATCAGGCTAAGTTTTTACTTTCATAGACACCAAGAAGTCCCCTTTATCTTGGCATCCCTCCTCTTATTTAACAAGAGCTCTAGACTTCTTGTGTACCTACTTTTTTTAATCTGTCCTGATAAGACCCCTTTGCCTCGATTTCTCACATTTTAATTTTTTTTTTAAGAGCAGGATACCTAAAGACCATGAAATCCTGTGGCTAATATTGACCAACTATCACAGGATAAATTTGATACATTACCACACTCTGAAGACACTGTTCACATCAGGGGGGAAGTTGAGGAGGAGGGACAATGGAAATGAAGGGGTAGAGAACCCCATCTTGCCCCACTTGTGGGGATGGGGCTAGATAAAGGGACAAAGTGACTAGGTGAGACCAGGACCACTGACTGGAATACTGTGAGAGATACATTACTACACTCTGAAGACACTGTTCACATCAGGGGGGAAGTTGAGGAGGAGGGACAATGGAAATGAAGGGGTAGAGAACCCCATCTTGCCCCACTTGTGGGGATGGGGCTAGATAAAGGGACAAAGTGACTAGGTGAGACCAGGACCACTGACTGGAATACTGTGAGAGTTTCTTGTAGGGAATACAGTAAGCTTTCAGAGATGCTTGGAAACAGAAAATGGCAAATGACTACCTTGGCCAAATGGGCCTGGGTTTGAGTCTGCGAACTACCGCTTTACACTGTTGGCCTAGGACTGAAATCATCTCATCCCATGTGAGCATGTGCAGAGAGGGCTGACCAGCATCTCTGAGTTGAGCAAACTTCTCTGTCTTGTCACCCAGCACGCCTGCTTATACAGAAGGGTGAGTATCAATCTGGGGTTCAGATTCTGATGATGGAATACTGATTTTTCCTTCTTATGTTGTTGTTCAGGCACTAAGTCATGTCTGACCCTTTGAGACCCCATGGACTGCAGCATGCCAGGGTTTCCTGTCCTTCACTATTTCTCGGAGTTTACTCAGATCCATGTCCATTGAGTTGGTGATGCTACTCAACCATCTCATCCTTTGTCACCCCTTCTCCTCCTGCCCTCAGTCTTTCCCAGCATCAAGGTCTTTTCCAATGATTCAGCTCTTCACATAAGGTGGCCAAAGTATTGGAGCTTCAGCTTCAGCATCAGTCCTTCCAATGAATATTCAGAGTTGATTTCCTTTAGGATTGACTAGTTTGATCTCCTTGCTATCCAGGGGACTCTCAAGAGTCTTCTCTAGCACCATTGTTTGAAAGCATCAATTCTTTGGCATGCAGCTTTCTTTATGGTCCAACTTATGAGGCTGGCTGCCTTTCAAACTTTTCAATGATTTTGGGGTCAGAAGTCCAGCTGTGTTATCATATATGTAACTGATTTTGTGCATATCTCTGGGGCTTGACTAGGGCTATGTGAGTAGACACTTCCCTACCCAACTATGTGATCTGAGAATGGGCTAATGGGTCATTTCCCAAGTGAAATGCAATCTATACCAGTTCTCTGTGGTTGCTGAGAGGATAAAACATGTGTGGGGCTGTTGGCTAAGCTACTAGCTTGCCATAAGTAAGGTCTTCCTGAGAATGAGGTCTGGCAGAGGAAAGCAGAGCCAGAAAGTGGAGAGGGTGTCAGAGTGTTCCACAGTCATCATTTGGGCTCATAAACCTGAAGCCAGAGGCCTGGCTTTTTAAATATTTTGAGCCAATAAATTTCTTGTTTTGCTGAGGCCACTTTGAATTAAATTTCTGTCACAATCCATACATTTCTGACTAACATGCAATTAAGCCTGATACATATTGTCTCAGGTAACTTAGATATTATAATGTCCATTTTACAGATGAAGAAATGGAGGTTTGAAGACCCAGGTAATTTGCATGAATATTAGAGGTAGTCACTGAAAGAGCTAGGATTTGACACAAGGCCGATCTTGAATCTAAACAGAATATACTTTCTCTGAAACCTTTGAAAATGTTTTCAGGTTTGGCTTCTTTTAGAAACATAAGCATCTGTGAGTAAAGTCTCCTTTAAAGAGGCTACCTTCCTCATGCTCGGTTCTAGAATTTAGTCAGCACATCGTTGGCTGACTTGAGTAGTTGTTTATACAGTCTATGAACTTGCAGTTTATGGTATTTTGTAATTTTGTTTTCCCTGTCGTTTGCTAATGCAGCTTTGTGAGCAAACATTGCCTATGATTTAAATCCGCCACAGTAATGAAACTCATGCACACACACATACACATGTTTCCTCAGAACAGTCCACAGCTCTCTGATTAATCTCATGTGTAAAGTACAGTGTTTATACAGGAAATCAGCAGGTGGCAATTAGCATCTTCGAAATTATCTGGGAAACACAACTGGAGCTGCCACTTCAGGATGGAAACCTAGCAATAACCAGCAAAGTGACNTACACACGTTTCCTCAGAACAGTCCACAGCTCTCTGATTAATCTCATGTGTAAAGTACAGTGTTTATACAGGAAATCAGCAGGTGGCAATTAGCATCTTCGAAATTATCTGGGAAACACAACTGGAGCTGCCACTTCAGGATGGAAACCTAGCAATAACCAGCAAAGTGACAAACCCCCTAGGAGCTGGGAATGAATTGGGCTGGGAGCCGGGGCTGCTAGGCACACAACAGCTGGTGGGGCAGCTCGGTGTGGATCACAGATTGTTTGCCAGCCTCTTACTTTCCCTCCCGACAGTCAATAAGCAGTCTTTGGGTAGAGACATAAAATAGTTGCCTGATAGGCAGACCATTGTAGAACAAAAATACTCACCTCC
>SJYT01003326.1:2343-30840 GCA_006410635.1 Cephalophus harveyi
TTTTGAAATTGCATCCAGGTAGTGCATTTCGGACTCTTTTGTTGACTATGATGGCTACTCCATTTCTTCTAAGTGATTCCTGCCCACAGTAGTAGATATAATGGTCATCTGAGTTAAATTCACCCATTCCAATCCATCTTAGTTCCATCTTAGAAGAATGGCTTCTAAAGTTGTGAAACCCATGAGACTCTATGCAAAGATATGTGTTTGTGCACATGTGTATTTTTCTGGGCTTTAGATTCTATCAAATATTAGGAACCTGTATCCTAGCAGGCTGTCCATTCCAGAATTGGACAGGTGCTTGAAGACGGTATAGTCAGTCTTATCACTTTACAGACTTACAAATCAAAGTCAAGAGGAGCAGGGGGATTTGTCTCAACCCATGCTGTCAATTAGTGATCAGATTAGGATTAGATACCAGGTTATTGGACTCTTGGTTCACTGTTGTTTTCGCCATATCATGCTCGCTCTTCCTTTATGCTATGTAGAAGATCAGATTCTGTTTAATTACTGTTCTTACAACTGTGAGATGCTGAGATGTTAAAACACTTGAGACAGAGTTGTTGAATATATCCCTCAAATGTAAACACACACACGCACACGCAAAATAACTCTAGTATAATGACCTTCTGCACTGCCCATATCCTGCTCACCAAAAAGACTGGCAGTGAGTTTCACCAAATGGTATGGGATTGCACTTCTGGGACACTTACCTGACATTAGCATCCTTGCTAAGTATTTAAGAGCCTCAAGAATGTATTTCTCTCTTCTTCAGTATTGGTCAGGATGTTTTTAGTTGTAAGTGACAGAAACCCAATTCAAAATTGTTCAACAGGAAAGGAGAATTTATTGGCTAACATTATTGAGGTGTCCAGTGCATTCAGCTGTGGCCAGATCAAGGGAGGAGCTTCAGCTGCTCTCTTGACATCTCTCTTTGGTGCTTACTTCTGAACTGGCTTTATTCTCAGGCTCCAGGTGGTGACTCCAATAGTTTCAGGCTTTATTATCTTTATTGCTAGCAACATCCCTGGAGAGAAAGTTTCTTTTTCCTGTTTGTTTTGGTAGATATCATGGAATTGACTCTTCTTTCCTGAATTGCATCATATGTCCAAACAGAAAGCAATTGGTATAAGCAAAGGCATGGGGTATGCTCATTGGTTAAATTAGGTCACATCCTCACCCAAGAGTAGGTCAGGCAGAACCTTAAGGAAAATCAGAGATTGTTGTCAGAAGAACTGTAGGAAGAAACAGACAAACACAATTATGTCAGAGATTTCAACAACCATCTCTCAATAACTGATAGAATACCTAAATAGAAAATCAGAAATGCAACTAAAACCTTGAGCAGCATGTTAATTGGCTTCAGTTCAGTTCAGTCGCTCAGTCATGTCTGACTCTTTGCGACCCCATGGACTGCAGCACGCTAGGCCTCCCTGTCCATCACCAACTCCTGAAGTTTACTGAAACTCATTTCCATTGAGTCGGTGATGCCATCCAACCATCTCATTCTCTGTTGTCCCCTTCTCCTCCTGTCTTCAATCTTTCCCAGCACCAAACGGGTAAGCTCTTCACATCAGGTGACCAAAGTATTGGAGTTTCAGCTTCAACATCAGTCCTTCCAATGAATATTCAGGACTGATTTCCTTAGATGCCATCCAACCATCTCATTCTCTGTTGTCCCCTTCTCCTCCTGTCTTCAATCTTTCCCAGCACCAAACGGGTAAGCTCTTCACATCAGGTGACCAAAGTATTGGAGTTTCAGCTTCAACATCAGTCCTTCCAATGAATATTCAGGACTGATTTCCTTAGGATTGACTGGTTTGACCTCCTTGTAGTCCAAGGGACTCTCAAGAGTGTTCTCCAACACCACAGTTCAAAAGCATCAATTCTTTGGCGCTCAGCTTTCTTTATAGTCCAACTCTCATATCCATACATGACTCCTGGAAAAACCATAGCCTTGACTAGAAAGACCTTTGTTGGCTAAGTAATGTCTCTGCTTTTTAATATGCTGTCTAGGTTGGTCATAACTTTTCTCCCAAGGATTAAGCATCTTTTAATTTCATGGCTGCAGTCACCATCTGCAGTGATTTTGGAGCCCCCCCAAAATAGTCTGCCACTGTTTCCACTGTTCTCCCATCTAATTGCCATGAAGTAAAGGGACCAGATGCCGTGATCTTTTTTCCTGAATGTTGAGCTTTAAGCCAGCTTTTTCACTGTCCTTTTTCACTTTCATCAAGAGGCTCTTTATTTCCTCTTCACTTTCTGCCATAAGGGTGGTGTCATCTGCATATCTGAGGTTATTGATATTTCTCCCAGCAATCTTGATTCCAGCTTGTGCTTCATCCAGTCCAGCATTTCTCATGATGTACTCTGCATATAAGTTAAATAAGCAGGGTGACAATATACATCCTTGACATACTCCTTTTCTTATTTGGAACCAGTCTGTTGTTCCATTTCCAGTTCTAACTGTTGCTTCCTGACCTGCATACAGATTTCTCAAGAGGCAGGTCAGGTAGTCTGGTATTCCCATCTCTTTCAGAATTTCCCACAGTTTCTTGTGATCCACACAGTCAAAGGCCTTGGCATAGTCAATAAAGCAGAAATAGATGTTTTTCTGGCACTCTCTTGCTTTTTCAATGATCCAGCAATGTTGGCAATTTGATCTCTGGTTCCTCTGCCTTTTTTAAATCCAGCTTGAACATCTGAAAGTTCATGGTTTACGTATTGTTGAAGCCTGGCTTGGAGAATTTTGAGCATTACTTTACTAGCATGTGCCACCCAACCACATACATGCTTTGTAAGAGCACATGGAGCATTTACCAAGATAGACTATATATTGAGCCATAAAAAAAGTCTTAATAAATTTAGAAAGGATTCAAGTCATGTAAAATATGTTCTCACTATAATGGAACTAAGCTAGAAATCAGTGACATAGAGATAATGTCTTTATGGAAAATTCCCAACTATCTGGAGATTAAATAATATACTTTCAAATCATGCAGACATCAAAAAATGAGTAAAAGGGAAATTAGGAAGTATATTGAACTGAATTAAAACAAAATACACAAAACATATCAAAATGTGTGGGATGCAGTTAAAGTAGGGTTCCGAGGAAGATTTATAGTACTAAACTCTATGGTACTAGATCTGTCAACAAAAGACAGGTCTCAGAGTTTCAAGTCAGTAGCATCAACTTTCACTTTATTATCAGTGGGTCGGGGGTTTCCCTGGCGCTCCAGTGGTTGGGACTCTGTGCTTCCACTGCAGGGGTACGGGTTCGACCCCTGGTTGGGGAACTAAGATCTCATATGCTGCACCGTGAAGCCAAAAAAAAAAAAAAGAAAGTAGAGAAATTAATTAAAATTAAAGTCAAAATAAGCAGAAGAGAGGAAATAATAGAGGAAGGGCAGAAATCATTAAAATGGAAAGCAGACAAATGATAGAGAAAAGAAATGAAAATGAAAACCTGATTCCAGGGCCAGGGAGGAGAAAGTACAAATGAGCCTGAAGCACTCTGCAGTACCAGAAAGTAAGAAGAGTTCTTCACAAAGAGAAATGGAGGGTGTGTGTGTGTGTGTCAGCGGGGGTAGCAGAGAGGGTATGTCAAAGGGACAGATGAATTGACCTGAAAGAGCTCCCAATGGTCAGAGCTGGAGCCATTCAAGAAACTAAATGGTATCTAACTAAATGGATCATAACCAAGGTTATAAAATAAGTATACAGGACTTGGTAATGATATAAATGATTGAATAGATAAATAGGGGAAAAGAGACAAATATGCATTGTAGAAAAATCCCAAATAATACCCCACCAGGAGGTTGAGCTTAATTCCCACCATTCTATTTGAGAGTTGGCTAGACTTAGTGACTCAATTCTGAAGACTATAGTCATGGAGAGAGAAGGCAGTAATTGTAGATGTCGAATTCTGACAAGTACTACCTTAACCAAGTGATACTAGTTACCTTTGATATGACAGGATGAGAAAGACACTTTACCTTGAGGTATTCTTCCCCTGGCTTCTCAGGTGGCTCAGTGGTAAAGAACCTACGTGTCATTGCTGGAGACGCGGATTTGATCCCTGGGTCAGGAAGATCTCCTGCAGTAGGAAATGGCAATCTGCTCTAGTATTCTTGCCTGGAAAATTCCATGGACAGAGGAACCTGATGGGCTACAGTCCATGGGGTTGCAAAGAGTCGGACACGACTAAGCGACTGAGCACACTCTTCCCTGAAATCCATCACTGCAGCCAAACCATGATAAAACACATCAGATACATACCCAAATTGAGGGACTGTCTCCAAAACACCTGACCAGTACTCAAGGCTGTCAAGGTTGTGAAAAATGAGGGAAGGCTGAAAAATGGTCACAGACCAGAAGACACGAACACAGCAAAATGCAAAGTGGTAATCTATGCAGTGTAATGGATCCTGGAACAGAACGAGGACATTAACAGAAAACCTGGAGCATCCAAAGTCTAGAGCTTCACTAATACTAATGTATCTTTGTTGGTTTCTTATGTTTTGACAAATATACAGCAGTGATGTGACATAGTAACACCAGGGGAACCTGAAACTGCAGAGCGAGTGGTGTATGAGAACTTTTTCAGCTATCTTTGCAAGTTTTCTGTAAGTCTAAAATTATTCCGAATAAAGGTTTCTTTTCAAAAAGTTGTCCTTTGAGAAGATCTATAAAATGGGTAAATTTCTAGTTGGACTGATCAGAGAGAAAAAAGAAAGAAGGCATGAAATAGCAAAATCAGAAACCCAGCTGCAAAATGCACACACACAAATTTTGCCTTCGCTGTCCATCTCTGTTGACGCATGTACATGAAGTGATTTATTTTCACAACTGCATAGTATTCCTCGGTGGCAGTGTGCCAGATTTTATTTTTTCATTTTCATCACTTTGGGCATTTACGTTGTATCCATTTAAAAAATTATTAGAGACTTCCTTAGTGGCCCAATGGCTAGGATTCAGAGTTCCTGATGCAGGGGGCCTGGATTCAATTCCTGATCGGGGAACTAGATCCCACATGCTGCAACTGAGAGTTTGAGTGTTGCAACTAAAGATCCTGAACTCCAAATCTCACGCATACCACAACTAAGACCCAGCACAGCCAAATAAAGAAATACTTAAAAATGGTTATAAGCAGTAATGCAGCTATCGAGTGCCCTGTGCAATTGTGTGAGAGCTTCCTTGAGAAGTCTGCTAGGAGTGAAAATGCTACGCGTGTGTGCTAAGTCACTTCAGCTGTGTCCGCCTTTTTGTGACGTTATGGACTGTAGCCCACCAGGCTCTCTGTCCATGGGATTCTCCAGGCAAGAAACTGGAGTGGGCTGCCATGCCCTCCTCCAGGGGATCTTCCTGACCCAGGGATTGAAAACTCGTTACGTCTCCAGCATTGGCAGGTGATTTCTTTACCACTAGTGAAGTTCTTTACCACCTGGGAAGCCTGGAAATACTATAACCTAGTGCATATCATTATCTTTACCGATATCACCAGGTTACTTTCAAAGTGGTTGAATGAATGTCTGTGTTTTTCCTACAGTTGGCTTCCTGAGTTCCGTTTTGTCTCTGCTTGGGGGCTTCCATCTCTCTCCCTCCTCTCCATGCCTTTCACCTACAAGATGACCAATTAAGGTTAATCTTAGATGATGGAAACACCCAGACCTCCTGATAATAACCTCTTGAATTTTGCTCTTTCAAAATATGATCAAAGCTTCAACCTCCTGGTGAAGTCGTGTAAGAAAAATCAACATGGTGTACGTATCTGGCAATTTTCTGTATGACCCAATAAACTGAAGGACACGTTCGTAGATACCAAATCATTTGCTTGGTCATTTGAGACATACATTGTGTTCTCATAAGTGCTCCTTTTGTACTGGCTGCCTTCATTCTACTGCAGATATGAGGAGTGACTTATCCAAGGTCCCATAGTAAACTGAGGGCTTGCCAGGTGGCTCAGTGGTAAAGAATCCACTTGCTGATTCAGGAGACACAGATTCAATCTCTGGGTCGGGAAGATCCCTGGAGAAGGAAATGGCAACCCACTCCGGTATACTTGCCTGGAAAATCCCATGGACACAGGAGCCTGGTGGGCTTCAGTTCGTGGGGTCGCAAAAGAATCAGATACAACTGTGCGACTGAGCACCACCACCGCCACCACCAAGATGAGAACTCACTTTCTCTCGACCCCACCAGGGCTCAAGTCATTCCTGACCCCACCTTTGTGTCTGAAGGCTGGTGACTCTGGTTCAGTGCCCAGGGGTGCAGAGAGTGTATCCTGACGTTCTCCATTGCATGGACCCAAGCACAGCTGCATATACAAACCTGCTCAAATGGCAACTGCTCTGAGACCTCAGTTTCGAGGGGGGTGATTGTTTTCCCTCGAGTCTCCTAAATGCCCGGAGGTCCGTCACATACCCACGATTTGGCTTTCATCCTGCTCCTCCTGCTCCCCAACAGCCCTCCCTGCTCTCCCGCCTCCCTGCCCATTCCCTGTGACCCTTGCTTCGCCTTCCTCCTTCTCTGTGTTATGCTCAGCCGGGGAGTCACATGGGTCCCCAAGGGTGCCAACTCTTCAGTGATGAGTTCCCAGAGGATGATGGCAGTCTTGTCTTGTCCTGCTGGCACACCCACAGTGCCAGGTGGCTGGACCATCACCTCTCCTCCAGGACAGAATCTCCGTGCGGAGTCTCGTCATTGGTTCATCCTCATGCTCCTCAGCTCCCAGCCCCTCACTGGAAGGTGAGCTTCCTCCCAGCATCTTCCTTTCCAGCAACCAAGCTCCAGCTGGTGCTTCCCAGTCTGTAAGACGTTTTAATGACTTTAAACTACAGAAGGAAGGGATCAGAGTTCTCGTCCTTATTTCTGTGGCTACAGATAAATGAAATGCAAATGGGAAGGATGACATCCTATTACTTTCCAGTCTGGCTCTAAATCCCAGGTGCTTGCTGAGCACTGTCTTCATGTGACTTTAAAAATATACTTTATTCTCACCAGCCTCCAAACCCATTCATCCCCAGTCTTTCTTACTGGCCAAATTGGCGGCACCATTTGAGGATGAAAATGAACCATGGTAGTAGCAGATTCGCTGGAGGAGGGCATGGCAACCCACTCCAGTAGTCTTGCCTGGAGAATCCCCATGGAGAGGGGAGCCTGGTGGGCTGCAGTCCATGGGGGTCACAAAGAGTCAGACACAACTGAGTGACTAAGGACAGTATGGCACAGCACAGTAGCAAGTTACAACCCTATAAGAAAGGAAGAATCACTGAGCCCATTGATCAAGGTAACACGTAAAGTTAAAAATGGGCTAGAAGAGAAAGCTCTGCCCTATGAGAAAAGCCAAATAAACAGAGAGAGAAAAAAAGATGGCATTAGACAATCATTATTTGGCAACTATTATAGTTACAACTGAGATGAGAGTGGGCAAAGGATGCTGATGTAGTGGGTAAAGTTGGGGGTCATGGATGTTACACAATCTCAAATTAACTCTCCACAAGGTACTTATTATTTACAAAGAAAAACCCAGCAACATTAGTGGGGGAACCTGGCAAAGGCCACTTTAGCCAGGCATCAAAGATAACATCACCAGCAAACGGACAGCTTGACATCATGTGCTTCCCATTACAAGGCACTGAGACGAAAACATCACTCTCATGTTATTTTTAACAAAGATGCACAACCCAAATCTAATTACGAGGAAACATCAGACAAATCCAAAATGAAAAATGTTCTACAATATTAGCCCGTCCTCTTAAAAATGTCAGTGCCAGGGAAATCTCTGTGCCTCCCTCTCAATTTTGTTGCAAGCATAAAAAAGCTCTAAAAAAGTCTTTAAAAAAAAGCCAGTGTTGTAAAGTATGCACGTGCATGTATGCACATGAGATTGAGAAACTGGCTCAAATTCATGGGGACAAAAAGACGTAACGATTGAACGTCATGCACGATCCTGGATTTTCTTTTGTATTGCTGTTCAGTTGCTAAGTTGTGTCTGACTCTTTGCAACCCCATGGACTGCAGTATGCCAGGCTTCCCTGTCCATCACCAACTCCTGGAGCTTCCTCAAACTCATGTCCACCGAGTCGGTGATGTCATCCAACCATCTAATCCTCTGTCGTCCCCTTCTCCTCCTGCCTTCAATCTTTCCTAGCATCAGGATCTTTTCCAATGAGTCAGTTCTTCACATCAGGTAGCCAAAGTACTGGAGCTTCAGCATCAGTCCTTCCAGTGAATATTCACTGATTTCCTTTACGATTGACTGGTTGGATCTCCTTGCAGTCCAAGAGACTCTCAAGAGTCTTCTCCAGCACCACAGTTTGAAAGCATCAATTCTTTGATGCGCAGCCTTCCTTATGGCCCAATTTTCACATCCCTACGTGACCACTGGAAAAACCATAGCTTTGACTACACGCACCTTTGTCTCTGCTTTTTAATGTGCTGTCTAGATTTGTCATAGCTTTTCTTCCAAGGAGTCTTTTAATTTCGTGGCTGCAGCCACCATCTGTGGTGATTTTGGAGCCCAAGAAAGTGAAATTTGTCACAGTTTCCACTTTTCCCCCATCTATTTGACACGAAGTGATGAAACTGGCTGCATGATTGGGAGAGTTGGTAAAACTGAAATAGGGTTTGTGGAGTTGGTAATAGCATTTATTGCATTTATGTTAGTTGTCTGCTTTTGATCATTGAGCTGTGATAATAGAACAGCCTGTCCTTGTTCTTTTTTTTTGGTTGTGCTCTCTTCATCGCTACCTGCGCGGTTTCTCTAGTTGCAGCAAGTGGGGATCACTCCCTGGTTGTGATGCTTGGACGTATTGCGGTGGCTTCTCTTGCTGTGGAGCACAGGCTCCAGGCCCGCCGGCTCATGTTATTTAATCTTAGAACCACCCTGGAAGTAGACATTTAATTTAATCATATTCAGATACATATTATTTACAGGAAAGGAGATTGAAACTCAGAAGTGTAAAGTTACTTGCGTCAGACTCAACTACAGGAACCTGTACATCTAGGTGCTGATCTCTGAGCCTCTCGTAATAATTACACAATTCGCGGATCCGTAGGTGGAGGTGATGAGAAACTTCTGGGGATCCAACGGTGAAACTGGCCTGCCTGGCTTTGTTGGTAGCCGAGTCGGAGCTTTGGGGCTCTCTGAGGCGTGCCTCCACATGTCCACTAGAGGGCACTGCTGGCCCAATTTAGAAGTATTGGTACCCACTTTCCAGTTTAGGTGTGGTTAGAGTAGAATTGCTATTAAAGCCCAAAACGCTTCAGCTTCCGGGTCTCTCACTTGCACAAACCCCTTCTACTTTTGTACGCAGTTTTGCATTCATAATTCTATATTATTTTTCCATGACAGGATTCTCTCGATGAATTTCAGACCCCTCCAAATGTGAATTTACTCCAACTCTTTTTTTTCCCCCCAACTCTTGCGAATACTTTAATAATTAAGGGCTGGGAGCTTTGTGACACTGATGCTCATGAGCAGCACAGAGAGTCTCTCTCCATGGGACGAGGCTGTCCCCTCGGGGACTCTGCCCTATTTGACCCTGATTCCTGGTCTGTAGCACACGGTAAGCTGTCTGTACATGTTTGTCGAGTGAATAAATGAGGGGCGGACATCCACCAGTGCCACTGATTTTATCTTCTCCACTTTCTCCTCTTTGGGTCTCAAGCACTCCACTTCAGAGGTGGGAGGATGAGATCTAGAATTCATCTGAGGCTCCTTCCTTCCAGTCAGAGATTCATTCTCGATTCCCTCCCTCTTCTCTCTCCTTTTTTCCCCTCTGCTGCCTCCCATCTGACTTTTTATTTCTCTGTTTCTGCCCCCTTCTGCCTCTGCCCTCAGCCTGTGCCTCCTGGTGAGAGAGCTCTCCCGGGTTTGCAGACAGTTGCCTTCTCTTTGGTCCTCATATGGCAGGAAGGGAGCACTGGTGTGCCCTCCTCCTCTTATAAGGCCACTAGTCGGATCACGAGGGCTCTCCCCTCATGACCTCATGTAAACTCAACCATCTCCTAAAGAGATAACTTAGGAGATATTTAAAGGCGTCAGCTCCAAGCATCATCACATTGGTTCAACATAGGAATTTTAGGGGGAGATGATTCAGTTCTTAGCAGCTTGTTAAATGATGATGGTTTATTTCTGTCCACTAAAATCTGTTTCTACTTCTGTATTCCTTATCTAGGGAGAAACAGTTACTCTTTTCATCCCTGATTCCCTCCTCCTCTCGTGTCCAGTCAGGTGTTGTCTTATTAATTATATCTCCGAAACGCCTCCCACATTTTCCCTTTCTGTCTCTCTACAGCTTCTCTATGTCAAACCCTCATCATTCACATCAGCTAGGATTGAGCACCAGGAAGCTCTGGTGCAGTGGTTTTAAAAGGTAAAGGGTATGTTTCTTATGTGCAAAAAGAAGTTTGGGACAGGCAGTTCAGGATTGGACAGGCAGTTCAGGATTGGGACAGGCAGTTCAGGATTAGGACAGGCAGTTCAGGATTGGAGCAGAAGCCCAAGTATGTCGGCATGGACCCTGGCTCCTCCTGCTTTTTCTCTTCTGCCATCCTCAGTGTTGGTACTGGTTCTCATAATCACAATATAGCTGCTGCTTCTCCAAGCATCACATCCGCATTCTGGGCTATCACTTCTAATTGAGAGCCTTTGTCTTTTCATTTGGGAAGGGAGTCCCTCTCTTCCATCTATGTCTCATTGGCCAGAACTGTGTCACGTGACTCCCCCTGGCTGCAGGGGGGTTTCACTTTCCAGGCTCTATAGGAGAGGGAAGCAGGGGAAACGGGGATGCAAATGGCTTTAGATAGCCAATTTTGGCATCTGCTATGTCATGCCTCAGCACAGCAGCCTCTGAATTGATCTTTCTGTCTCCATTCTCACCAGAGTGTTCCCATTGACAGTATATGTCTGTCTTAGGGGCATAAGAAACCATTATATCCAGCAAATCAAGTACAGTACAAATGCAACAGTAATACTTATGGCAAATGCCTATTAGATGTGTCCTGGTGTGTCAAATGGGCTTCCCTGATAGCTCAGTTGGTAAAGAATCCACCTACAATGCAGGAGACCCCGGTTCAATTCAGGACCCCAGTTCAAACATTCAGGACTTGTGAGGTGTAATCCTAAAAGTCACTTTATTATTGTCTCTCCCTACCCCTCTAAATTTGGCTTTGTCCCTTCCCTGTCCTGGAGGAAAACTCTGGTGGTCCCGTATGGCTCTGCAGGTCAGCTGAGACAAGGGAAACCCCTATGGTCACTTTAAGTACAAAATAGAGCCTTGGTTCAGAAACTGGAATGTACAGTCTGAGCTTCCCAGGTGGCTCAGTGGTAAAGAATCTGCCTGCCAGTGCAGGAGATACAGGAGACCTGGGTTTGATCCCTGGGTTGAGAAGATCCCCTGGAATAGGAAATGGCAACCCACTCCAGTATTCTGGAGAATCCCATGGATGGACAGAGAAGCCTGGCGGGCTAAAATCCATGGGGTTGCAAAGAGTTGAGCACAACTGAGCAAGCATTCACTTACGTACATCCAATCTAAATCTATTCAATATTAGCACTTCAATGGGTTTCCAAGGTAAGTCACCTCCCTCTCCCTCCCTCATCCAGCTGGACTGCAGACAGGGCTCTGGCTTTGGAAAGAGGATGGTCCTTCTCTTTTCTTCTTATGGATAACTGTTATTTCTGGCTCCTCTGGGGCTGTGGAGCATTGGGTAGGGGAATGTGGAGGGAAGAAGGAAAGGGGAGTCGGGGAAGGTCTGTTTGCCTGGTAGTATCATCACATGCCTTCCTGACCTTTGGACTGGCTGATGGAGCTGACCCTCTGCCAGACATTGGATAGATTTTTCGGGGACCCCTCCACTCCTATTCTGTTCCCCTGGACATTGCTGCCACATCAGCTCCTGGCTTTCCCACGATCCACTGCCGCAGACCCTCATGGTTGGTAGAAGGCTCCCGACTGCAAATCCTGTGTCCTTTCCCAGAGGAAGACACTGAGATCAGCCTTTGTATCCACATGGTTTATTAAGGAGATGCTCCCTGGAGAATCCTGTAAGCTAGTAGGGGAAAAGTGGACAGGGAAGGGGAGGATGTCAAGGTGCAGGCGAGAGACGTTGGGAGAAACCCCAGCGTCAGTCTGGTTCCGTGGGAAGCTCTGGAGTGGATATGAAACCTCAGAGCACTTCCCCACTCAGAGCAAGATGCTGGTCTTTCATAGTGTCACACCAGAGAGCAGCCCCTGGTCCGGGGTGGGACGCTGCAGAGTGGCAAAGCTACTCCAGTAGCCCAGGGGCGGGCTTCCAAAGAGAGTTGCATGTGTAGCCTTTATAATCAAGGCATCTCGCGGCTGAGAGATGGGCACACAGGACAGGTAAGAGCTATCTGTGTGTTAGTTGTTTCAGTCATGCCCGACTCTTTGCGACCCTGTGGGCTGCAGCCTGCCAGGCTCGTCTTGCCTATGGTACTTCCCAGGCAGGAATCCTGGAATGGGTGACCATTCCTTTTTCCAGGGCATCTTCCTGACCTGGAATAGGGCACCAACAGTGTCCCCAATACCGTCCCTACTTGGATGGTTTTATTTTATTTCCCAAGTTGGTTTGTCCAGCGATCAGCCCCCTTGTTTATCCTCATACCTCAGCCCTCCCTGGCATTTTACTTCCAAAACCCCTCACTGGAGGCTGAACCCAGTTGCACTGGAGAAAAAGCCTGTCATGAGCCTGAGGCCACCCCCCACCCCCACCCTTCTCCCAACATCCGTCGCAACTCATCACCTTCCCCGTAAACTCGGACATAGACTTTGTGTATTTCCATAATGTTGTCAGCTGCCCATATAGCATTGAGAATATATTTCCCCATTTTAGAGTGCTGGTAACTCAATTTATAGCGATTTATTCCACAAAAGCAGACAGTAACTCAACTGATGAGAGAGGGAGCGAAAGCCCTACCAACCCACCACCGTCTCTCTGCACTGGAAATCAAAATGGTAATTCATGGAAGAGATTACGGCAAGTAATAGGCTTGGTCCAGAGACGTGTGAGCGGAGTTAAATGCCTTTTAAGTAAATCTCAGTGTGAGTTATCTGTTCACTCAGACGTGCCTGCATGGAGACAGAGGGAGGCTGTGTGGATAGACGGGCACATGCTGTAACTTTCATTATCACACACTGAGGTTCTTTGTTAATAACCACAGTCAGAGGGACTGCACATCTTCTGATCACTGTGACAGGTGGCTGCCAGTGTGAGGTTGAGGCATTCATTCGTTCATTTGATCATTCATTCCCCAAGCCTCTGTGAGGCCCAAGATGCACCAGGCATTATGCTGGGCATTGGAGGCACAGAGATGCAGAGATGGATCGACAAGGTCCAGCCCCTGCAGAGCTTACATTCTGGTGGGAGGAGGTGAAATAATAAACAGGTCAGGTGATCAGATATTCATATGCTATGAGATTTGGCAAGGTCACAGGCTCTGGCATCAGACTGCTAGGATTCGAATCTGAGTCCTGCCATTTACTTGGGCAAGATGCTTACCTTCAGTTTCCTCATCTGTAAAGTGGATAGAAATAGTGGATGGGAGGTTTAAATGACACACGCATGGCAGACTGCCTGGTGACACTTCGTGCTCAATAAACGTCTTTTGCTGATGTCTGTGTAGGGCCAGCGTCAGAAGTGTTAAGAATGGTTTGATAGAGTGGGTGATGCTTGTTGGGAGATTTGAGTGGTTCTAGTGCATCTAAGCCAGGAGAGGGACCTAAGAGCAGGGAAGCAGGATGAACAAAGTTCCGAGTGAAGGGTAGGTGGTGGGGCACTTTCGGACAGTACTCACGTCTGTCTTAGTCTGCTCAGGATGTCAGAACAATGGACCACAGACTGGTGACTTGAACAACAATTATTTTCTCACAGGTCTGGAAGCTAGAAGCCAACGATCAAGGTTCTGGCTGATTTTGTTTCTTAACGAGCATTCTCTTCCTGGCTTGCAGGTGGCTGCCTTCTTGCTGTATCCTCGTATGACCTTTTCTCTGAGCAGGTGGGGAGACAGAGGAAGAGATATCAGCGAGGTCTTTCTCGTTGATGCCTCTTCCTCTTCTTATAAAGGGTACCACTCCTGTAGGGTTAGGGCTTCATCCTTATGACCTAATTTAACCTTAATTACTTCCCTCAAGGCCCCCTCTCTGAATACAGTCACACTGGGGATTAGGGCTTCAACATACAAGTTTTGGAGAACACAAACATTCAGTCCATAACAGAGCCGTTGGAAAACTGGGTCTAAGAACTGTGCTTCTCCATTTACTAGATGTGTGGGCTTAGGTCAATTATGGCTACTCTTGGGACTTTTGTATGAATTAATTCAGATAATATTTTGTGTTGAAGTGGCAGAGAATGTTGAAGGCTGTGGTTTCTTAGTTGGAATGGTGGAGATACGGCTCTCAGCGGCAGGAGAACCATGCAAGGGCAAGAGTATTTTGCATGCCCCCTGGTGGTGAGGTCACCTAACCCAGTGGCGCGCTGACCCACTGTGGAGCCCAGCCCCAGGTGTCTGCAGCAAATCGAACTTCTGTTGTGGGATTTCACACGTGGTCCAGTGGCTAAGATTCTGTGTTCCCAATGCAGGGGGTCTGGGTTTGATCCCTGGTCAGGGAATTAGATCTCATATGCTGCAACTAAAAATCCCGCATGCTGCAGATTTTTGAAGAAGATTGAAGATCCCATGTGCTGCAACTAAGACGCAGAACAGTCAAATAAATAAATATATTAAGAAAATCTAACTTCTGCTGCAAATCCATTCAAGACTTCGTCTCCTGATGCTTTGGACAGTGTGTGCTGTATGAACTCTTGGGGCCTTCTGTATCACAAGATACTATACATGTCACTGGTGATCAAAACCACACACAACAAATCTCTTTGGTGCTCTCTCCACTCTGTACATCCTATCTTACCGCCTGTCAGTATGTCCTTCCTTAGCTAGGTCATGAGTAAAACACAAAAAGGAAATTTGGGACAATCTAACAAGACCAGACAACAAGCTGCCTGGGATCAATGAATCTCAGGGATGACTTTTAAGTTTGCAGTGTGTCGAGCTAATTCTATGGCATTCTCGTTTTGCATAAGACTGGCATCTCAAAGATATCATTGCTGATTGACTAATGCTATGGCCTCCTATGAGGTTAAAAACATCGTCACTCATATAAATTGTAGGCCACTTTTTCTCTGTTCTCAATGGGAATCCCATGCAAAGAATGATCAGTCCAGAATCCAAAAGTAATTGAACAGGCAATTTAATTTTTTATTGCAATCCTCTTGAGAAAATAACAAAAGAAACTGGGATCAAAAGGCATAGCAAGACTTCTTGAAGCTCCTTTCTCCTTATTTCTTATACTCTTCCTATCTTTCATATGCATAAAGCTCCCCTCAGCCCAGTCCTCCCTGCTATAATGACCCTGTTACTTTTATCCCCTGCCATCCACTTCCATTACTATTTATTTATTCAGTTTTGCATTGAGTCTCTCTTATGTGCCAATTTCTGAATATAATGGCAGACCAGAGGCTCGTGGCTCTTGCTTTCTCAAATTTGCATTGCTTTCCCCAGCTTTTTCCAGGTCTATGTCCACCATTCCCACTGTCGTCTCTCACCTGGTTGACACCGGTGACCTTAATTTCTGGCCTCTTCTGCCCTTGCCCTGTGGATCTGCTGTTCAGACTGCCTGTCTGGGTTCTTGTTCCCAAAGTTCTCCCTTCTTTCCCTCTCTCATTTTGTTGCACTTCCCTTCCTCCATCTCCCTTTGTTGAGATATGATAAAGTTTACATTCTTTTTTAAAAAATTTTAATTAACAAAATTGTTTTCGCTGTGTCATCATGTGGGATCTTATTTCCCTGACTAGGGATCAAACCTGCACCCCCTGCGTTGTAAGCACATAGTCTTAACCACTGGACAAACAGGGAAGTCTCAAGTTTGCATTCTTTGACAGAAGACATGTAGTTCCTTTTCCAGTCTTCCTAGATGATCCCTGGAAGCCTCTAAGTTCTACATGAAATTTGTAACTGGGAAAGGAGCATCGGGACCAGAAAAACAGTTCTGCTATTTGGAAGGAGCTTTAGAGATTATCTGGTCCAATTGGAAGGGGTCCTTTCAATGTAGACCCTTTCTGCAGTATGCTTGGAATCACCCAGACTTTGCCTTGGCTTATCCAGCATATCATTTCCAAGGGTAATTAACTTTCTGTAGTGTTCCTGAGAGTAATGCAACACCTGGAGCTGTAGGTGCCTGGTAAAGAATCCCTGGCTTTTGGATGAATGGGGAACTTCCCTCAAGAGAGTTCTTCCCAATTGTTGTGGTTGTTCACTTGCTAAGTCGTGTCTGACTCTTTGTGACTCCACAGACTGCAGCACACCAGGCTTCCCTGTCCTTCACTATCTCCCAGAGTTTGCTCAAACTCATGTTCATTGAGTCGGTGATGTCATCCAACCATCTCATCCTCTGTCATCCCCTTCTCCCCCTGCCTTCAATCTTTCCCAGCATCAGGGTCTTTCCCAATGAATTGGGTCTTTTCCAGTGAGTTGGCTCTTTGCATCAGCTGGTCAAAATATTGGAGCTTCTGCTTCAGCATCAGTCTTCTAATGAATATTCAGGGTTGATTTCCTATAGGACTGACTGGTTTGATTTCCTTGCTGTCTAAGGCACTTTCAACAGTCTTCTCCAGCACCACAATTCAAAAGCATCAATTCTTTGGTGCTCAGCCTTTATGATATTGAGCCTAAATCCTCCTCCTATCCCATAGTTCTATTATTCTGAGCCCTTTTCTGCACAGAATATGGTAGCTGTCAATGAAGCTGCCCTTTCCAAGATCAATTCTAAGACAATTTCTGCAGTTCTTCTTGAAGAATGGTTTTTGGTGCTTATTTCTGAGCTTTATGAAGGAATGACGCTTGGTGCTTTATCTTAATATCAGCTTCCTGGAGTCTTTCCTTTATTGGGATTTGCAATGATCCCGTATTTAGACCAAGGGAGACTCAGATGGTGGGAGGAGGGCAAGACTGGGTTGCAGAATCACTTAGTGAGCTGACTCTTTTCCAGGGCTCATCTCTTTCTGATCAACAGATTGAAATTGAATGTATAGATTTTTTTCACTCATTTATTTATTCAATAAACATTTATTTAACACTGACTGTGTGCCAAACCCTGTGTTAATCACTGGATACAGAGATGAATGAGAAATCTTACTTTCTCGGGAAGCTGTTAGCCTGGTGGGGAAATCAGATAGGGAGACAATTCTGATACATTGTGATACATACTAGAATAGTCAGTATGGTGCAGAAGACTCAATGGGTCCGCTCTAGAGAGGGAGGGTACATTCTATAAAGCAAATGGGATCAGGGAAGTCGTCACTGAAGATTTGACACTTCAGCTGAAGTTTGGAGGTAGACCAGATGGATGGCTTCGAGGACAGCATTGGACAAAACCACCAGGTAAATATGCAGGAAACACAAAAGCTTGTTGAGGTGGGGCATGAGCGAGTGTGGTCTATTTGGGGAACTAGGTATGCTTGAGGATGGCAGACTCAGAGCACATGAGTAGGAAAGGATGGAGAGGGAAGCTGGGGAAAACCCTCTCAGCTCAGAGCTGTTTGTATTTTCAACAATTTTGCTCAATCTTGTATGTTTAATGTGGAGTTCTTGGTTTTATGGAGGTCATAAAAGGTTAGCCAGGTTTAAGAAAATAATTATAAAGTTTGAACGGGGACTTCCCCGGTGGTCCAGTGGTTAAGAGTCTGTGCTTCTGCTGCAAGGGGCAAGGATTTGATCCCTGTTTGGAGAACCTGGATGCCATATGCCAGGAGGCAAAAAAAAAAAAAAAAAAAAGAAATATCAAACTTGAACATACAAAAAAGTTGAGACACAGTACAACAACTTCTCATATATTCATCATAATTACCTTGTTTGCTGCATTTGCTTTATCCATATTTTTTTCCTTTTTCCTGCTGAAATACCTAAAAGCAGAAAACCTCAGACACTATGGCGTTTCATCCCAACATACTTTATTATGTATTACTAAAAACTGATCATTTTCAGGAATTCTCTGACAGTCTAGTCATTAGACTGACTTTTCTTATCAGTTCAGTTCAGTTCACTTGCTCAGTCGTGTCCGACTCTCAGCGACCCCATGAACTGCAGCACAACAGGCCTGGCTGTCCATCACCATCTCCTGGGGTTTACTTAAACTCATGCCCATTGAGTTGGTGATGCCATCCAACCATCTCATCCTCTGTCATCCCCTTCTACTCCTGCCTTCAATCTTTCCTAGAATCAGGATCTTTTCCAGTGAATCTGTTCTTTGCATCAGGTGGTCAAAGTATTGGAGTTTCAGCTTCAGCCTCAGTCCTTCCAATGAATATTCAGGACTGATTTCCTTTAGGATGAACTGGTTGGGTCTTCTTGCTGTCCAAGGGACTCTCAAGAGTCTTCTCCAACACCACAGTTCAAAAGCATCAATTCTTCAGCACTCAACTTTCTTTATTGTCCAACTCTCACATACATATATAACTACTAGAAAAACCATAGCTTTGACTAGACAGAACTTTGCTGGCAAAGTGATGTCTCTGCTTCTTAATATGCTATCTAGGTTGGTCATAACTTTTCTTCCAAGGAGCAAGCATCTTTTAATTTCATGGCTGCAGTCACTATCTGCAATGATTTTGGAGCCCCCCAAAATAAAGCCTGTTACTCTTTCCACTGTTTCCCCATCTATTTGCCATGAAGTGATGGGACCAGATGTCTTGATCTTAGTTTTCTGAATGTGGAGTTTTAAAGCCACATTCACTCTCCTCTTTTACTTTCACTAAGAGGCTCTATAGTTCTTTTCTTTCTGCCATGAGGGTGGTGTCATCTGCCTATCTGCTGCTAAGTGGCTTCAGTCATGTCCGACTCTGTGCAATTCCATAGATGGCAGCCCACCAGGCTCCCCCGTCCCTGGGATTCTCCAGGCAATTCACTCTCCTCTTTTACTTTCACTAAGAGGCTCTATAGTTCTTTTCTTTCTGCCATGAGGGTGGTGTCATCTGCCTATCTGCTGCTAAGTGGCTTCAGTCATGTCCGACTCTGTGCAATTCCATAGATGGCAGCCCACCAGGCTCCCCCGTCCCTGGGATTCTCCAGGCAATAACACTGGAGTGGGTTGCCATTTCCTTCTCCAATGCATGAAAGTGAAAAGTGTAAGTGAAGTCGCTCAGTTGTGTCTGACTCTTAGCGACCCCATGGGCTGCAGCCTAGCAGACTCTGTCCATGGGATTTTCCAGGCAAGAGTACTGGAATGGGGTGCCATTGCCTTCTCTGTTTGCCTATCTGAGGTTACTGATATTTCTCCTGGCAGTCTTGATTCCAGCTTGTGCTTCATCCAGCCCAGCGTTTCTCATGATGTACTTTGCATATAAGTTAAATAAGCTGGGTGACAATATAGAGCCTTGATGTGCTCCTTTCCCAATTTGGAACCAGTCTGTTGTTCCATGTCCATTTCTAACTGTTGCTTCTTGACCTGCATTCAGATTTTTCAGGAGGCAGGTCAGGTGGTCTGGTATTCCCATCTCTTTCAGAATTTTCCACAGTTTGTTGTGATCCACACAGTCAAGACTCTGGCATAGTCAATAAAACAGAAATAGATGTTTTTCTGAAACTCTCTTGTTTTTCCGATGATCCAGCAGATGTTGGCAATTTGATCTCTGGTTCTTCTGCCTTTTCTAAATCCAGCTTGAACATCTGGAAGTTCACAGTTCACATTCTGTTGAAGCCTGGCCTGGAGAATTTTGAGCATTACTTTGCTAGCATGTGAGATGAGTGCAATTGTGTGGTAGTTTGAACATTCTTTGGGATTGCCTTTCTTTGGGATTGGAATGAAAACTGACCTTTTCTGGTTTTTTATATAGAATCACAATTCCATTAGCACACCTAATAAAATTAATACCGTTTTCTTCCTATCATCCAGTTTATAGTTTATATTCAGAATTTCCAAAGTACCTTAAACATCTTTTGCAGGATTTGGGTTGTTTGACTCAGGAGTAAGGTGGGTGGAATAGAATTCTATCAATAGATGTATCAATAAGGATGTAGTGGTGGGCGAGTTGAAGGGTGGCTCCAGTAGCGCCCACTGCCTGGGAGCTGTGCCTGCATCTAAATCCTTCTATGTAAGTGGGCAGGACCTGTGACTTGCTTCTGCTGATGGAATATGGTAAAGGAGCAGACTTCTGTGACTGGATTATGAAGGATGCTGTCTTCTGTTGTATGTGGGGAATCTCTCTGTTGCTATTATTATTATTTTGATATTTACTGATTTATTTGGCCATCCTGGGTCTTAGTTGAGAATTGCAGGATTTTCTGTCTTCTTTATGGCATTCGGAGTCTTTAGCTGCAACATAAGAATTCTTAGTTGTGGCATGTGGGATCTAGTTCCCTGATCAGGGATGGAACCCTGGACCCCCTGCATTGGGAGCATGGAGTCTTAGCCAGTGGACCATCAGGGAAGTCTGGAGAGAAACAGCTTTCCCAGAAGCACTTTGTTGTCTTCTCTGAGCACCTTTTTTCCCTCTTTTATTTCCAGAACTGGATTGAATGCCCATTTTTGGGCTTAGTACCTGGCAAAGAAATTGAAGATTGCACAATAGTTTGGACCAGTCAATCATGGTTTATCTTCCGGGCTGGGCACTTTGTCACCTGAATGAAACTGACGTTTTATTAACAAGGGAGAAGGGAGGAGTGACCCCTAGGCAGGCTTTGGTCGGTGTGTGTTAGAGCAGTACTGCATACCAGCAGGGGATGCACGTGACGTTTCCACACACTGAACCTGCACATCAGGCCTCTTCCCTCGGCCTTGTAGGAGTCAGAAGGAGCCTTCTCTCCCTCTAGCTCATGGCTGTAGATGGCAGTGTATTGTCCTGTAATGGATCTGAAGATAGCAGGCATCCGGTGCTCAGAGCTGGGACCTTTGGGAACATGGCCCCAGCTACCTCAAAGGAAACAAAAAAATGCACATGTGTTAGAAGACTGCATCACAATGTGACAAGTCAGTAGGTGTCAAAATCTGGTTCTGTCGTTGTCTGTGATATAGAATTTGATGATTACCTCTGTGAGCTTCAGAGCCCATTTGATTTTTTTTTTTTAACATTCCTTCTGGAGCTGGTGTTTTCTAAAGGACTATGCAAGTGTTTTAACCAGGGGACTCCTAGGGACTTTAAATTGGAGCCCAGTGTCAAGGGCCTCTATACATGCATTTGGAAAGTAAGGCCTGAAAATTCACTTCCTTTTACCAGTAATTCTCTTTGCTTTATTTCCAGGAAGGGCAAGTAACATGTTTCCAGAAACACATTTGGTTGTATGGCTTCATGCCATGGCAATCTAGACAGTAGTGCCTCTCTCAGTGGGGTGGGGGCAGGATGCACAGTTTTGCAAATTGAATGAAGTTTAGCTGGGAAGGGGTGGTGGACGTTTAGTCGCTAAGTTGTGTCTGACTCTTTGCGACCCTGTTGACTTTAGCCCACCAGGCTCCTCTGTCCGTGGGATTCTCCAGGTAAGAATACTGGAGTGGGTTGCCATTTCCTTCTCCAGGGGATCTTCCTGACCCAGGGATCAAACTCTGCATTGCAGGGTCTCCTGCATTGCAGGCAGATTCTTTACTGACTGAGGTATAAGGTGGGAATCTCCATATTATTGCAAATGAGCATGTGAAGCCTGACATATCCAAAGGATCAGAAACTCCTCCAAAATCCTGCCCTGGGTAGAGGGCACATTTCAGGACCCAGCTGCCTGTCTTGTTTAAAGCAGCTGATAAAAAGCTGAAGCCTAGTTCTTCTGAAATCAGAGTCCAGCTAAAGTGAAGGATGTCACAATGTGAGGAGTGGCCCAGCTGCAGGGCTGGATGGGGGAATAGTCCAGGAGACTACATTTCTCAATTCCCTATGATTCTGCACAGTAGAATCATCTGGGAAGTGTATAAAAAGACTGAAGGCCTAGGCTGAAGCCCGTAACAGAATCTCTAGGAGTAGGATCAGTTCTTATTTATTTTTTAATATATTAAAAAAATAGTGGGCTGTTTTATTCTTTACAAATTAGTAATCACTGCTTCCTGTCTCTTTTTACATACACTAGCATTTCCTCATTCCTTTTATTAAAAAAATCTTTAAAAAAAAATTTATTTATAGCTGCCCTGGGTCTTCATGCAAAGATGGGCACAATAAAGGACAGAAATGGTATTAACCTAATGGAAGCAGAAGATATTAAGAAGAGGTGGCAAGAATACACAGAAGAACTGTACAAAAGAGATCTTCATGACCAAGATAACCACGATGGTGTGATCACTCACCTAGAGCCAGACATGCTGGAATGTGAAGTCAAGTGGGCCTTAGGAAGCATCACTACGAACAAAGCTAGTGGAGGTGATGGAATTCCAGTTGAGCTATTTCAAATTCGAAAAGATGATGCTATGAAAGTGCTGCACTCAATCTGCCAGCAAATTTGGAAAACTCAGCAGTGGCCACAGGACAGGAAAAGGTGAGTTTTCATTCCAATCCCAAAGAAAGGCAATGCCAAAGAATGTTTAAACTACCGCACATTTGCACTCATCTCACAGGCTAGCAAAGTAATGCTCAAAATTTTCCAAGCCAGGCTTCAACAGTACATGAACTGTGAACTTCCAGTTGTTCAAGCTGGATTTAGGAAAGGCAGAGGAACCAGAGATCAAATTGCCAATAACTGTTGGCATTGAAAAGGCAAGAAATCATTGAAAAAGCAAGAGAGTTCCAGAAAAACATCTATTTCTGCTTTATTGATTACACCAAAACCTCTGACTGTGGATCACAACAAACTGTGGAGAATTCTTCAAGAGATGGGCATACCAGACTACCTGACCTGCCTCCTGAGAAATCTGAATGCAGATCAAGAAGCAACAGTTAGAAATGGACATGGAACAACAGACTGGTTTCAAATATGGAAAGGAGTACGTCAAGGCTGTATATTGTCAGCCTTCCTATTTAGCTCATACACAGACATATCATGTGAAATGCTGGGTTGGATGAAGCACAAGCTGGAATCAAGATTGCTGGGAGAAATATCAATAAACTCAGATACACAGATGACCCCACCCTTATGGCAGAAAGCAAAGAAGAACTAAAGAACCTCTTGATGAAAGTGAAAGAGGAGAGTGAAAAAATTGACTTTAAAACTCAACATTTAGAAAACTAAGATCATGGCATCTGATCCCATCACTTCATGGCAAATAGATGGGGAAACAATGGAAATAGTGAGAGACTTTATTTTCTTGGGCTCCAAAATCACTGCAGATGGTGACTGCAGCCATAAAATTAAAAGATGCTTGCTCCTTGGAAGAAAAGCCATGACAAACCTAGACAGCATATTGAGAAGCAGAGGCATCATTTGCCAACAAAGGTCCATCAAGTCAAGGCTATGGTTTTTCTAGTAGTCATATATGTATGTAAGAGTTGGACTGTAAAGAAAGCTGAGCACTGAAGAATTGATGCTTTTAAACTGTGGTGTTGGAGAAGACTCTTGAGAGTCCCTTGGACTGCAAGGAGATCAAACCAGTCCATCCTAAAGGAAATCAGTCCTGAATATTCTTTGGAAGGACTGATGCTGAAGTTGAAGCTCCAATACTTTGGCCACCTGATGTGAAGAACAAACTTATTAGAAAAGACCTTGAATCTGGGAAAGATTGAAGGTGGGAGGAGAAGTGGATGACAGAGGATGAGATGGTTGGATGGCATCACCAACTTGATGGACATGAGTTTGAACAAGTTCTGGGAGTTGGTGATGGACAGGGTGGCCTGGCGTGCTTCAGTCCATGGAGTTGCAAAGAGTTGGACATGACTGAGTGACTGAATTGAACTGGGTCTTCATTGCTATGTGCGGGCTTTCTCCAGTAGTGGCAAGTGGGGGCTATTCTCTAGTCGCAGTATGTTGGCTTCTCATTGCAGTGGCTTATCTTGTTGCAGAGCACAGGCTTCAGGGTGTGCAGGCTTCAGTAGTAGTGGTGCATGGGCTCACCTGCCCCATGGCATGTGGAATCTTCCCAGGCCAGGATCGAACCCATACCCCTGCATTGGCAGGCAGATTCTTAACCACTGGACCACCAGGGAAGTCTAGGATCAGTAACTCTTAAAACTTCAATGCTGATTCCAATATACAGCTAAGTTTGAGAACCAGTGATTATTCTAGCCCAGGAGTCAGCAAACTTTTCTGCTCAAGGACCAGATAGTGAATATTTTTGACTTTGCTGGCCACGTGGTCTCTATTGCAACCACTCATCTCTGCTGCTGTTGCAAAACAGCCGTAGCCAAGGTGTAAATAAATGAGTGAGATGGGGTTCTAATAAAACTTTATTTAACCAAAACAGGGAGTGGGCTGTGTTTGGCCCATGTGCCCTAGTTTGTGGATCCATATTCTAGACCCTATAATGCAGTTCAGGCTATAAGCATCACATGGGATCTTGTTGAAGCCATAAAATTAAAAGATGCTTGCTCCTTGGAAGAAAA
This sequence comes from Cephalophus harveyi, assembly GCA_006410635.1. Taxonomy (NCBI): domain Eukaryota; kingdom Metazoa; phylum Chordata; class Mammalia; order Artiodactyla; family Bovidae; genus Cephalophus; species Cephalophus harveyi. The sequence continues at coordinate 26,869 of SJYT01003326.1, forward strand.
GCCATGACAAACCTAGACAGCATATTGAGAAGCAGAGGCATCATTTGCCAACAAAGGTCCATCAAGTCAAGGCTATGGTTTTTCTAGTAGTCATATATGTATGTAAGAGTTGGACTGTAAAGAAAGCTGAGCACTGAAGAATTGATGCTTTTAAACTGTGGTGTTGGAGAAGACTCTTGAGAGTCCCTTGGACTGCAAGGAGATCAAACCAGTCCATCCTAAAGGAAATCAGTCCTGAATATTCTTTGGAAGGACTGATGCTGAAGTTGAAGCTCCAATACTTTGGCCACCTGATGTGAAGAACAAACTTATTAGAAAAGACCTTGAATCTGGGAAAGATTGAAGGTGGGAGGAGAAGTGGATGACAGAGGATGAGATGGTTGGATGGCATCACCAACTTGATGGACATGAGTTTGAACAAGTTCTGGGAGTTGGTGATGGACAGGGTGGCCTGGCGTGCTTCAGTCCATGGAGTTGCAAAGAGTTGGACATGACTGAGTGACTGAATTGAACTGGGTCTTCATTGCTATGTGCGGGCTTTCTCCAGTAGTGGCAAGTGGGGGCTATTCTCTAGTCGCAGTATGTTGGCTTCTCATTGCAGTGGCTTATCTTGTTGCAGAGCACAGGCTTCAGGGTGTGCAGGCTTCAGTAGTAGTGGTGCATGGGCTCACCTGCCCCATGGCATGTGGAATCTTCCCAGGCCAGGATCGAACCCATACCCCTGCATTGGCAGGCAGATTCTTAACCACTGGACCACCAGGGAAGTCTAGGATCAGTAACTCTTAAAACTTCAATGCTGATTCCAATATACAGCTAAGTTTGAGAACCAGTGATTATTCTAGCCCAGGAGTCAGCAAACTTTTCTGCTCAAGGACCAGATAGTGAATATTTTTGACTTTGCTGGCCACGTGGTCTCTATTGCAACCACTCATCTCTGCTGCTGTTGCAAAACAGCCGTAGCCAAGGTGTAAATAAATGAGTGAGATGGGGTTCTAATAAAACTTTATTTAACCAAAACAGGGAGTGGGCTGTGTTTGGCCCATGTGCCCTAGTTTGTGGATCCATATTCTAGACCCTATAATGCAGTTCAGGCTATAAGCATCACATGGGATCTTGTTGCAAATGCAGGCTCCTGGGCCTCATTGTAGACCTACTGGATCTGCATCTACGTTTAAACAAGATTCTCTAAGTGATTCACGTGCACACGGAACTTTAAAAAGCCCTAGAGAGCTGGGTTGGTAAGCAGGGTTCCCCCACAAAGCATTCATTTGTGGGAGACAATGAAGGAGTATAGTTATCATAAGTGAAATGTAGGTAGGAATCTCTTGAAAATGAAGCAAAACTCTAGTTGGAGAATTGAGGCACAAGGTGGGAGGGTCAGGCCAAAAGCTCAGTGTGTTAGTCTCTCAGTCATGCCTGACTCTTTGTGACCCCATGGACTATAGCCCGCCAGGCTACTCTGTCCATGGAATTCTCTAGGCAAGAATACTGGAGTGGGTTACCTAGCACTTCCTCCAGGGGATCTTCCCAACCCAGGGATCGAACTCACTTCTCTTATGTCTCCTGCATTGGCAAGAGAGGTCTTAAACCACAAGTGCCACCTGGGAAGCCCAACTTAGCACACACACGGCACAAATAGATTCCTCTTTTTTGAAAGTTTCATGAGACACGTCAAGTAAGGATTTAAGTTGCTATTTATTTTTAAAAAATTGGTGAGTAAAGGTTTTAAATTGACTCACTGACTGATTTTTGGCTGTGCTGGGTCCTCACTGCCGCTCGGGCTTTTCTCTAGTTGTGGCAAGCAGGGAGCTATTCTCCAGTTGCGGTGCATGGTCTTCTTATGCGGCGGCTTCTCCTGTTGTGGAGCATGGGCTCTTGAGTGCATGGGCTTCACTAGCTGTTGCACACGGGCTTAGTTGCCCCATGGCCGTTCATGAGGTGGTGAGTACTGGGCCAGGGGAGAGGGAGGCAGGGGTCTCACCGGGAGCCTTTCTTGTTCGGGGGCCCCTTTTAACCTGTTGTAGTGAAGGGGGTTTGAGGACTTAAGGAAGTGGGAGTGTTGATGTGATGTGATCTTCTGCACTTCCTTTTAACTCCTGAAGGCAGCCCAGTGATACTGCATCCTTGCAGGAAGTGGTGCTCTCCCCTGCACCTCGGAACTGTGTATGGTCAGGATGTGGTCTGCTGTGGGATTTAAGAGGAGGCTGCTGCTGCCCCATGTTCATGGAGGGATCTGCACACTTGTTGTTCAGTCGCTCAGTCATGTCTGACTTTATGTGACCTCATGGACTGCACCATGCCAGGCTTCCCTGTCCTTCATTATCTCCTGGAGGTTGCTCAAACTCATGTCCATTGAGTCAAGGATGTTGTCCAACCATCTCATTCTCTGTTATCCCCTTCTCCTCCTGCCTTCAGTCTTTCCCAGCATCAGGGTCTTTTCCAATGAGTTGGCTCTTCACATCAGGTGATCAAAGTATTGGAGCTTCAGTTCAGCATCAGTCCTTCCAAAGGATATTCAGGGTTGATTTCCTTTCAGATTGACTGGTTTGATTATCGGCACTCTGAACAGCTGTAAATGGTGGCCCGGAGGGTCAGGCTTCCAGAACCCCTCAGAACAGCGTGCTGGGTTTATCTTCCCAGAAGGCACAGCTGTTATCTAATTTGTCTTCTGCTTCTGTAGGACCTGAGGGTCAGAGAGGGGGGCTGCAGGGCTTGAAGTCTCCCCTTCTGTATCCCATCACCAGCTACCGTGAGTCCCAGGACGACCGGCTGAGGAGGAGATTGAGCTGTGGTGTTTGTCAACCTCTGGTCATGACACAGCTCTTCCAACATCCTTGGCTGTCACAGGGACTCCCAAAAAAGTTCAGCATCAGTCCTTCCAAAGGATATTCAGGGTTGATTTCCTTTCAGATTGACTGGTTTGATTATCGGCACTCTGAACAGCTGTAAATGGTGGCCCGGAGGGTCAGGCTTCCAGAACCCCTCAGAACAGCGTGCTGGGTTTATCTTCCCAGAAGGCACAGCTGTTATCTAATTTGTCTTCTGCTTCTGTAGGACCTGAGGGTCAGAGAGGGGGGCTGCAGGGCTTGAAGTCTCCCCTTCTGTATCCCATCACCAGCTACCGTGAGTCCCAGGACGACCGGCTGAGGAGGAGATTGAGCTGTGGTGTTTGTCAACCTCTGGTCATGACACAGCTCTTCCAACATCCCTGGCTGTCACAGGGACTCCCAAAAGAGCAAGGCCACTAAGGATGCCCCTCCTTGGGCTATTACTGACAATGCAAATTCTAGAATTAGCAGGAATTAGCAAATTCCAGAGGGTCAGCTAAGTAGGGTCAGCACTGATTGGCTTTCTGGCAGAGGAGCCTCGCAGGGCCTCCTTCCTACATGCATGCCCACATAGCATGGCACAGTGGCAAGAGTAAGACTCAGGGCGAGCGCTCTGTTCCCATTTGCCCTCTAGCACTTACCAGCTGGTCATTTTGGGTCATTCAAGTGATGTCTTGAAGACTCGCTTTTCTCATCTGTAGAAGACAGAACAATGCAGCCCCATAGGGTTGCCATGGGAACGGGGATAAATAGGATAAAGGATGGGTAGAGGATAAAAGTTAGGCTGTGTTAAGAGCCTGGGTGGTGGGAACCCTCTTACACTGTTGGTGGGAATGCAAACTAGTACAACCACTATGGAGAACAGTGTGGAGATTCCTTAAAAAACTGGAAATAGAACTGCCTTATGACCCAGCAATCCCACTGCTGGGCATACACACTGAGGAAACCAGAATTGAAAGAGACATGTGTACCCCAATGTTCATCGCAGCACTATTTATAATAGCCAGGACATGGAAGCAACCTAGATGTCCATCAGCAGATGAATGGATAAGAAAGCTGTGGTATATATACACAATGGAGTATTACTCAGCCATTAAAAAGAATACATTTGAATCAGTTCTAATGAGGTGGATGAAACTGGAGC
>SJYT01003326.1:31835-45126 GCA_006410635.1 Cephalophus harveyi
TGCATATACTGTACTGGGCACACCCAAATCCTTGGGAAGTTAGTATGAACAAGGAAGGGAAACACAGGAGTCTTTATTTTGTTGTGCTTATTTTGGCTACCTCGGGTCTCTGTTGCTTTTAGGGCTTTCTCTGGTTGCGGGAAGGGGGGATACTCTTCGTTACAGTGTGCATGGCAGTGGCTTTTCTTGATGCGGAGCGCAGGCTGTGGGCATGTGGGCTTCAATAGTTGCAGCACTCGCGCTCAGTAGTTGCAGTTTTCAGGCTCTAGAGCATGGACTCAGTACTCGTGGTACATGGGCTTAGTTGCCTGAAGGCATGTGAAATCTTCTGGAATCAGGAATCGAACCTGTGTCCCCTGCGTTGACAGGTGGATTCTTATCCACTACACAACCAGGGAAGTCCAACACAGGAGTCTTGACCCTCCTGTCCCTCTGATTTCCCCCTGGCTGTAATTCCTTTCCTCCTAGACTAGGCTCCAGTGCCCAAGGCTACAATTTCAGGGTAGAGTAAGGAGCAGGGGATTATAATCTGTTGCCTCTTTCTATGTCATCTGCAGTGTTCCTGTAGAAGTCATAAACTGACTCAGTGTCTGAGGTATGGATCTTCTGGTTCAATACTTCCCATTTTATTGGTGAGGAAACAGACTATAGACCTAGATGGCAGAAGAGACTGATCATCTGAATACTGGGTCTGTGCTCTTTCCACTACCCTGCACTGCTAGCTGATTAATTCTGCACTCACTCCCAACATTTTCTCCCTTGACTAGTCAATCTAGAGTACAGCTAGGTGTTTTAATGTGATCCTATTTTAGCCAATGAGGTGTAAGTGGATATTTGCTGGGGGTGAGGTGAGGCTTCCAAGAAAGCTTTCGTTTTAGTGGTAAAAAGGACTAGATAGACTTGTCTTTCATCCTGCCTGGAGTGTGGGCATGATGGCTGGAGCTGTAGCAACCATTTTATAACCATGAGGGAACAGACAGCAGAATTGCAGAGACACAGCTCTGATATCACTGAGCTAATGAATAGATTCTGACAGCCTCTTGTTTGTTTGTGTTAGTCAGATGTCCTGTTACCAGGAGCAAAATGCATTGCTAACCCCCTTTTCTCTTGTTGAGCCCATTATAGAGGTGAAGGCATTGAGATCTTCAGATAGGAGGAAGGGCCTGTATGGATGGTGGGGGACAAGGAAATGCTGGCTGCTCGTATGGAGCACTAACCTTGGATCTAGCCATGTTTAGACATAGCTTTCAGTTCTCACTGGCCTCTGGGGCTTCAATCCAGCCAATGACTAAGGGCTCAGAGCCAGTTACTGGTTAATAATACTGCAGGATGATGTTTACAGGCACTCCCTGATGCATAGCAGTCTATGGATATATTATTATTATTATTATTAACCCTCCCCTGGCCCCCCTGAGCCTCCAGAAGCCAATGAAAATGAACCATCCACTCTGTCTGAGAGACAGAGCGAAAAAGGTAATTTTGATTTAATTCTTGGCTTCTCTGAAATGTGCCTGTATATTGCTCAGGGGTGGGAGGGGGAGGGACCACAGAGCCAGAAGATTCTCATGGATGGAGGGGACAAATGGCAGCATGGAGGCACACCGCTCTCCATTTAAAGGGCCATTTTCTATGTGACACCTTAGAAATTATTTCAAATATAACCTTTTAAAATAGATTGTATTATTTATTCAGCCACACTGTACAGCATGTGGGATCCTAGTTCCCCAACCAGGGATGGAACCTGGGCCCTCTGCATTGGAAGTGTGGAGTCTTAACCACTGGACTGCCAGGGAAGTTGGTCAGATAAAATCTTGACTATAATCAGCAGCCACGCTTCTGCCTACCTCTCTGTGCTCCACCTCCTCCCTCACTCACCTTCGAAGGAAAAGATCTCAGGTAAGTCTGCCCTTCCATTGATTCCTCTAGAAGGGCTAAAAGGAATTATGGCCTAAATGACTGCTCAACTTGAATGAAGGTAAATCTGTGCTGACCATCGAAAAGAGACAGAGTAAGTTTGGCTTCTGTGGCCCAGAATATCTCCTCTACCCACAAGTGCAATGAATTAGTAATAAATAAACCAGTTGTGTGTGTGGGTAGCACTGATTTTATTTCATGTATCTGGATATTATCTGGGAGCAGAGACTCTGCCTTATTTATTTCCACAAGATATGAGCTGTCTAATTGTGATGACATGATGGATGCTGATAGCACATTTCCTGGGTTCCAACCCTGATTCCACCAATGCCACTTAGCTGTGTGACCTTAGGCATGTTAATTTACCTCTCTGTGCCTCAGCTTCTTATCTGTACACTGGGGGTGATAGTAATACCTACCTCCTGGGGTGGTTGTGAAGCTAAGGGAAAAGAGGAGGTGTAAAGCTCTTAGCTACTGCTCTGAACGTGCTAGCAGTCTCACAGTGCCTGGAACAAGGCCGGGTGCGTTAGCACAGAGGAAGAATCACCGCAGTGCAAGTGGTGGTCACGCACTCACTTGCTGACCATGGGTATCAGATGCTGCCCTTTGCAGGCACTGTGAATGCGAAGGAAAACCCAGACACACGATCCCTCCTCCATGCAAGTTACATGCATTTACATTCTCATGGCGAGACAAGACAGGAAACTAACAAAAACAGCATCTACAGTGAAATGTTATGAAGGGATGAGAGAGATGCTCTGAGGAGAAGCCACGTGGCCTGGGAAGTAGGGCATTATGGGAAGAACTGTTTTAGGCAGAATGGTCAAAGGAGATCTCCTCATGGAGTTGCCTTTGTGGAGACCCCAGAGATGGAAGGGAATGGGCCATACTCCTCGCTGGATTGGAGGGTTTAGGCAGGCATCCAGCTCTCATGGGACTTCTGTTTTGATGGGAGAGTCAGATGTGACATCTAGACCTACAAGCAAGCATGACAAGAGTTGTCACAGGAAAAATGTGGGGCGCTCTGAGGACACCACCCATCCAAGTGTCTCTCCCCTGGAAGTGACAGAAATCCCTCTTAACTGGATTAATGAAAGGAGGGACCTTCTAACTCAGGCAAGTTAAAGGTTGGGGTATGTTGGCTTCAGACATGGCTGAATCCAGGTGTCCTAGTGGCGGCTTTAGGACAAGGTGATTTGGTTGTACATATCTTTGTGTGTATATCTATATTCTTTTTTGATTCTTTTTTCCATTATAGTTTGGTACAAGATATTGAATATAGTTCCCTGTGCTGTACAATAAATCCTTGTTGTGTACCTATTTTTTATTTAGCAGTGTGTATCTGTTAATCTTATTTTCTTTCTCCCCCTACCTTCCCTTGAATAACTATAAAGTTTGATTTCTATTTCTATAAATCTGTTTTTGTTTGGTAAATAAGTTCCTTTGTATCATATTTTAGATTTACATATAAGTGATGTCATATAAATTTGTCTTTCTCTGTCTGACTTCACTTAGTACGATACTCTTTAGGTCCGTCCATGTTGCCACAAATGACATTATTTCGTTTTTTATGACTAGTAATATTCCATTATGTATATCGGGTTGACCAAAAAGTTTGTTTTTGTTTCTTTTCCCCCATAATATGGCTCTAGTAGCACTTTAACCTCATTTGAAACTAGTCTTTAACTTCATTTGAAACAATTTTGTTAGATTGTATTGTGACAGTTGTCATATCAGTGTGCATTTAAGAGCTTATCAAAATTGGTGAATTTTTGTGTAGCCATTTTAATGTTGAAGATGGAAGGAAAAGAGCAACATTTTCAGCATATTATGCTTTATGCTTTCAAGAAAGGTAAAAAATTGCACCCCTTTTGGCTCAGCTGATAAAGAATCCACCTGCAATGCGGGAGACCTGGGTTTGATTCCTGGGTTGGAAAGATCCCCTGGAGAAGGGAACAGCTACCCACTCCAGTATTCTGGCCTGGAGAATTCCGTGGACTGTATAGTCAGACAAGAGTCAGACATGACTGAGCAACTTTCACTTTCAAAATGCAACTGAAACGCAAAAAAAAGAGATTATGCCATGTTGGAGAAGGTGCTGTGACTAACAGAACTTGTCAAAAGTGGTTTGCAAAGTTTCAGGCTGAAGATTTCTCACTGGACAACACTCCAAGGTCAGGTAGACTAGATGAAATTGATAGCAATCAAATTGAGACAGTAATTGAGAACAATCAACGTTAGACCACGTGGGAGATAGCTCACATACTCAAAATACCCACATCAAGCATTGAAAATTATTTGCACCAGCTTGGTTATGTTAATCACTTTGATGTTTGGGTTTCACATAAGTTAAGGGGAAAAAAAACCTTGACCATATTTCCACATGCAATTCTCTACTTAAATGGAACAAAAATGTTCCATTTTTAAAACAAATTGTGACAGGTGATGAAAAGTGGATGTTGTACAGTGATGTAGAATGGAAGAGATCTTGGGGCAAGTGAAATGAACCACCACCAACCATACCACAAAGAAAGTCTTCATCCAAAGAAGGTGGTGATGTATATATGGTGGGACTGGAAGGGAGTCCTTCATTATGAGCAAGTCCTCTGTTGTAACCAAGACCGCATGCTTTTTTTGATGACCAGCAAAAACTGGTACAGCTGGACTGGGAAGTCCTGACTCACCTGCTGTATTCATTAGATATTGCACCTTCGGATTTCCCTTCATTTTGGTCTTTACAAAATTCTCTTAATGGAAAGATTTCAATTCCCTGGAAGAGTGTAAAAGACATCTGGGACAATTCTTTGCTCAAAAAGATAAAAAGTTTTGGAGAGTTGGAATTATGAAGTTGCCCTAAAATGGCAGAAGGCAGTAGAACAGAACAGTGAGTATTTTGTTCAATGAAGTTTTTGGTGAAAATGAAAAATGAGTCTTTTATTTTTACTTGCAAATGGAAAGAACTTTTGGGTCAACCCTACACACCCACACACACCCATACACACACACACATATGTTACTGTTGTTCAGTCGCCAAGTCATGTCTGACTCTTTGCAACCCCATGAACTGCAGCACACCAGATCTCCCTGTCTCTCACTATCTCCTGGAGTTTGCCCAAGTTCATGTCCATTGAACTGGTGATGCCATCTCATCCCTTGTTGCCCCTTTCTCCTTCTGCTTTCAATCTTTCCAAGCATCAGGGTCTTTTCCAATGAGTTGGCTGTTCCCAGGTGGTTAAGGTATCCATTCATCTGTTGATGGACACCTAGGTTGTTTCCTTGTTTTAGTTATTGTAAATAGTGCTGCTATGAACATTGGGGCACATGTATCTTTTCAAATTTGAGTTTTCTCCAGAAGACAGAGTAACTACTGAGCAACAGAGCCAGTGTTTGAACTTGCTGCCTGACTCTGGTATGCAGCACAGCTTCCCAGGCTTTTAATTAGAAAAATGTGTATTTGCATCCCAGCTTTGCACATGCTCACTGTGCACTTGGACACATTGTTTCGTATCTCCGAGCCTTAGTCCTCTCACCTGTAAAATGGGTTAACAGCTACAACCTTCAGGAGGACTGCTGTGAGTATCATGGCTGAAGAGGCTGTTTGCAAAGTTCCATAAAATTATTCAGCTTCCACCACTGCCTTTGTGCTAGGCCTCAAAGAGCTGAGACGGTTGAGAAATTGGCCCCGGTGCCAAGCCTTAATGTTTTCACATTGACCGTTGCACATTACAGATTGATTTGTTCCTGTTGCTCTGAAAAGAAAAACCAGTTCTGGAGGGGATTGGCCTTGGGGAGGATGGGAGCCAGGTTCTGGGTGTGCGTCTTAGCCTCAAGGGAAGTATTTCTCAGAAGTTTTCTCTGAAGAACTTGCACACAGACTAGCCATTTCCCTTGCCATAAATAAAGGTGGCCCCACCGGCTCTGCAGTTGGAAGGAAATATCAATAACACGACTAATTATGGAAATTGCATAATGCATCATTAGTTAGTGATTATGACTTTGTCAAGTGCCTGTTAATTTTTATGTAAGAATCACTCAGTGTGTGACAGCGACATATGAGCTTGTCATCTGGCTTTCCTTTCTGGCAGGGAGAGAGATCTTGAATGTTTAGGTTAATAATGTGTTGGGTTGAAGGATGAGGAGGCAGAGCAGGGGGGTGGAGGAAGAGGAAGGGAAGGGCGGGAGAGGACTTGAGGGAGGAAGACAGCTGAGGAGCCTGTGGCGGGACAGGTAATGTCACGCTTGGAGAGACGCCCAAGGGAGGAGCCAGGAGCCGGCCTCGGAAGGTGGCTGGTGTCAGATGGGCCTCCCCCTTCTATCCCAGAACCCGAGTTTGCATGGGGTGTTGACACATTTTCCTAATAGGATGGCTTTATCATTTTACAGCCTCCTCAGAGATTCCTGGCATGTCTCATCTTGCTTGAATAAATTATTAATTTGGTCTAATTAGGTTCATCCAGCAGCTGGGAGGCAGGTTGAGCTAATTCGGGCTTCCTGTGTGGGTCTGCATGGATGCTTGGCTCCGTGGAGGTGGTTGGAGTGGAAGGTTCTTGGAGGGTTTGAGGAAGGGGGAGATAAAGTTTCCTGTCATTTCATCCGCTTCTGTGACTATTTCTTCTCAGGTGTCTGACAACTGAGAAACAAGTGCTGAAAACCTCGGTCTTTCCTGGGACACCTGGATCCTTAATTTTGGCTACAGAGTTGCTTAGGTCAGGAGAGGACATGGTTTGAAAAAGTGGATTCTGTCAAGGTGTCTTCCAGCCTGGCGTTCAAGGAGCTCCATAGTCAGGCATGTGTCCACCAAGTTCATTTCCTTGGAGTTCCAGACTGTCGAAGACAGCTTCAGCTGATGGCCTTTAAAGCAAGACAGGTCCAGCTGCAGAATGCGGCTCCACTCCACGTAGCTCTTTGAATTCAGGAAGTTATACCTCTCTGTGTGGCCTTTATCACACTGAGATAATAATGACCGGCCCTTGCGCTCACTGTCAAGATGAGTGGAGTTGATCAGTGCCTGGAAACTTCCGAGGATGGTGTCTGGATTGTGTGCAGTAAGTGGGAGCCATGAAGTTCACGGGAGAAGCAGAGCGGAAACAGTTACAGCTGCTCTGTGTGCAGGGAAATGAAAATTCACGGACTTTCTCAGGACAGATGAGACAGAATCTCTATCCATTGTTCTTCCAGCCCCATCAGGTCACCTCTCAAGTTTGACATTGGCTTTTAACTATTTATCTTTTTATCTACAGTTTATGTTTTCACAGGCGATGAAAACAATGTGCTTCCGAGCCCTGAATATTTTTTAATGGTACTCAAATCCCCCTGACACTTCTCCCCAAGTAATAAGGTTTCAAGATTTAACTTGCTTTGGGGAAAACAAAACCATCTTCACGGTGCTTCAAGTGCTGCTGCTATTTCTAAGCAGCAGTACCGGAATCCGTCTCACCTTCTCCTGAGCCCTGGAACCCGGGAGGGAACTCAGGCAGCACTTCTAGGCTGGGTCTTCGGTGGTTCTCTCTGGGTTTGTCTCCCAGGCTGGGCTGCAAGCAAATGGAAGAGATGCTTCCTCCCCCAGGTTAGGGGCTGTGACTAGGAGCTCTATGTCTTATATCAGGGCCCTGGCTCAGTGTATGGCATCTAAAAAGTCTTGGTAGGTAAAGAAAAGATGCTTAACGACAGAGCTGCAGTGGCTGTCATTTAGTCGTTCCTCAGGGTTCAGAAGGCCCGAGAGCACCTCAAGGTCATCCACTTAAATCAATCAGCACACATAATAAATTTCACTCACTATTGCATTGCTTCTGTGCCCACGTGCCAGCTCACATAATCAGGGGATCAGATACTCCCTTGTTGACAGACAGGAGACCAAGGGCAGAAGAAGAAAACTTGTGCAAGGTCACCTGTATTTAACTCCTCCCTCTCCACGACCCTTTTCATTACAACACTGTTGACTCTTCTGATTATATGTATGCACGCGTGCTCAGTCCTTCAGTTGTGTTTGCAGCGCTATGGAGCCTAGCCCGCCAGGCTCCCCTGTGCATGGGATTTCCAGGCAAGAATACTGGGGAGGGTTACCATTTTCCTCTCTGACTATATATAGATATAGATATAACAGATGATCTGTGTATGTATGTATATATGTATGTGTGTCTCTTTTCTCTACCACTTTATGCCAAGATTGCTGCAGCCCCTCCTCACTGATCTTCCTGCCTTTGTCTCTTCCATCTCAGGCTAGTTAGCTTCACAGAAAGAAAGATTCTCCTGAAAGAGGGTTTCTTTGTCTTATTCCTTCCCATTTTTTTTTTTTTTTTTGCTCTTTAAGAAAATTTTTATTGAAATACACCTGGGATATAACCTGTGTATAACCTTGAGGCATACAGCATGTCAATTTGATATATTTTATATTGTAGTACGACTGTAGTGATAATTAACACCTCTATCTTGTTTCATAACTATCATTTCTTTTTAGTGGTTGGTTATTCTATTTCTTAAAAGAAGCTACTATGACTTTTTCCTACCGCTTGTCCAAGGAGAGAACATTTATACAAACTTGCTCAAGAAGAGTATATGTGCATGGGGGTAGGGAGAGGCTACAAAATTTGTCTGAGTGCTTAATACATAGTACTATAACCATTTGTGCTGTTGTTGATATCATTACTTATATTTTTAAATTAATATTAATCTCTAATAGAATTCTAGGGTAACAAACAAATCAGTGCAGCAGTACCTCAAGGGAACTGAAACTGAGACTCAACAAAAGTGTTACTTCTTCTAGGAAATGTTCCTGACACCCCAATACTTTAAATGGATTCCCCAAGTGGCCCACAAATCCAAAACAGTCAAGAACCGTTATCCCAGTTCTTATTAATTTTGTCTTTGGATCAAGTCAAACATCAGGGAGCTATGGATTTGGACTTTATTGTTTTGGCCCTTGTAGATTTGGTTTCATATAGGCCTTCATTGAAGGACAGTATAAAAAAGCAGGGCAAAGACAGGTTCTTGGGTTTGTTACAGGAATATCCAGAAACTGGTGTCCATTACCTCTATACTTTCCCCTTTACTGGGGACAAACTTCTCTCAGGTCTCTGCGCCATGGAAAGGTCTCTGCGTCTCTGTCATTGTTTTGCTGGTTTGTATCTGATGCTTGGGACATCGGGACTTTGCAATAACGTCCATGTTTCCCTCTTTGCTTTTGCTGCTAGGAATCTCAGAGTTACCTCTCCAGCTGACCTCTGGCAAGGATTTTTGGATGCATTTTGTGTGCTAATATCATTTCATCTTTTGTTANGTCTGAGTGATCTCCGAGAGATGGTGATGAACAGGGAGGCCTGGCGTGCTGCGATTCATGGGGTCGCAAAGAGTCGGACACGACTGAGCGACTGAACTGAACTGAACTTTGTGTGCTAATATCATTTCATCTTTTGTTATTCTCTACCTATTTTCCTTTTGCTTTGATTTCATGATAAAGATTATGTTTTACTATATGCATCCCTATAACCCACATTGATTCTTTTGGATATCAAGTAGTGTATCAGTGAACAAGTATTCCTCCCTATCCTTGTCCTCCTCATCCTGACCCCAGAGGCTGCATGACAACAGAAAACCCCTAGAGGTTGCCAGGCAGAACCCATTCCCAGATCCCGTATAGTTGAATTTTTAACCTACTGTTAAAATCTCAGTCTTTTAACTGGAGAATTTAATCCATTCTTATAAATTATAATTTATATATTTAGACTCATTTCTGGCATCCAATTTTGATTTTTTATGCATTGCACTTTTTCTAGCCGTTTCCCCTTGCCTTTCATGTTTTCTTTTGCCTTGATTGAGACATTTTTAGCCTTATTTCATTTTTACCTCTGTGTTGAGAAGTTGTGCTAAACCCATGTTTCTATTTTTTGTGGTTTCCCTAGAAATATATATGATAATAATATTAATAGTATATGTTATGATAAAGCAACATACATAATTGGGGCTTCCTTGGCAACTCAGATGGTACAGAATCTGCCTGCAATGCAGGAGTCCTGGATTTGATCCTTAGGTCAGGAAGATCCCCTGGAGAAGGGAATGGCTACTCACTCCAGTATTCTTGCCTGGAGAATTCCATGGACAGAGGAGCCTAGTGGACATGGGATTGCAAAGAGTTGGACACGACTGAAAGACTAACACACACACACACACACACACACACANTTTGTTATTCTCTACCTATTTTCCTTTTGCTTTGATTTCATGATAAAGATTATGTTTTACTATATGCATCCCTATAACCCACATTGATTCTTTTGGATATCAAGTAGTGTATCAGTGAACAAGTATTCCTCCCTATCCTTGTCCTCCTCATCCTGACCCCAGAGGCTGCATGACAACAGAAAACCCCTAGAGGTTGCCAGGCAGAACCCATTCCCAGATCCCGTATAGTTGAATTTTTAACCTACTGTTAAAATCTCAGTCTTTTAACTGGAGAATTTAATCCATTCATATAAATTATAATTTATATATTTAGACTCATTTCTGGCATCCAATTTTGATTTTTTATGCATTGCACTTTTTCTAGCCGTTTCCCCTTGCCTTTCATGTTTTCTTTTGCCTTGATTGAGACATTTTTAGCCTTATTTCATTTTTACCTCTGTGTTGAGAAGTTGTGCTAAACCCATGTTTCTATTTTTTGTGGTTTCCCTAGAAATATATATGATAATAATATTAATAGTATATGTTATGATAAAGCAACATACATAATTGGGGCTTCCTTGGCAACTCAGATGGTACAGAATCTGCCTGTAATGCAGGAGTCCTGGATTTGATCCTTAGGTCAGGAAGATCCCCTGGAGAAGGGAATGGCTACTCACTCCAGTATTCTTGCCTGGAGAATTCCATGGACAGAGGAGCCTAGTGGACATGGGATTGCAAAGAGTTGGACACGACTGAAAGACTAACACACACACACACACACACACACACATACACGTTGCTGCTGCTGCTGCTAAGTCGCTTCAGTCGTGTCCGACTCTGTGCGACCCCGTAGACGGCAGCCCACAAGGCTCCCCCGTCCCTGGGATTCTCCAGGCAAGAACACTGGCGTGGGTTGCCATTTCCTTCTCCAGTGCATGAAAGTGAAAAGTGAAAGTGAAGTTGCTCAGTCGTGTCTGACTCTCAGCGACCCCATGGACTGCAGCCCACCAGGCTCCTCTGTCCATGAGATTTTCCAGGCAAGAGTACTGGAGTGGGGTGCCATCGCCTTCTCTGCACACACACATTATAATTATATAAAACATACTGAAATAATATATAAGAATATAACACATACAAATGGAAAATATTATATGTTGCATATAAGCATAAATGACAATGTCCTAAAATTAGTATCTTTACCTTCCTCCTGAACAAAGCCAGGTTCTGAGAATGCTTTATTATTATCTGTCTCCAGGCTTATTTCTCATTGTTCAGTATTTTAATTTTTTTTTTTTAACCTCATATACTGGTCATTATTGTGAGTGTTTCATTAAATCAGTTTTTATTTAAATTTATCCATGCATTTACCATTTATTTATTTCTGTTTCTTCTTTCATGTGAAATGTTCTCTGGGACCATTTTCCTTTCCTGTGAAGATATGCATATCCTTTAAGAGTTCTCTTCGTGAAAGTCTGTTGGTTAATAATCACGTCTTTCTCTCCTCTCCTACCATCCTACTTCCACAAATGCCTTTACATCACCTTGGGGAAGAATTCTAAGTTGATGATTATTTTAAGCACTTTGAAGATGTTAAATCACTTTCTGTTGGTATGAAGTCAGTTGTCTTCTGTTGTTGCTATGAAGTCAGTTGTCAATCTTATTATTTCTTTGTATGTGGCAGATGCCTTTCTCTGATTTCTTTTAAGATGTCCTATTTAATCCTTTCACTGGACAAAGTATCTTTACCTTCCTCCTGAACAAAGCCAGGTTCTGAGAATGCTTTATTATTATCTGTCTCCAGGCTTATTTCTCATCGTTCAGTATTTTAATTTTTTTTTTTAACCTCATATACTGGTCATTATTGTGAGTGTTTCATTAAATCAGTTTTTATTTAAATTTATCCACGCATTTACCATTTATTTATTTCTGTTTCTTCTTTCATGTGAAACTTTCTCTGGGACCATTTTCCTTTCCTGTGAAGATATGCATATACTTTAAGAGTTCTCTTCGTGAAAGTCTGTTGGTTAATAATCACTTCTTTCTCTCCTCTCCTACCATCCTCCTTCCACAAATGCCTTTACATCACCTTGGGGAAGAATTCTAGGTTGATGATTATTTTTAGCACTTTGAAGATGTTAAATCACTTTCTGTTGGTATGAAGTCAGTTGTCTTCTGTTGTTGCTATGAAGTCAGTTGTCAGTCTTATTATTTCTTTGTATGTGGCAGATGCCTTTCTCTGATTTCTTTTAAGATGTCCTATTTAATCCTTTCACTGGACAGATATTTATTGATGGTTATTATGTGCTTGGTGCTCCTTCCTGTCATGGAGCCTTGAATCCTGAATCTTTGGCATTCTGAAATTTGCCTTCAGTGTATCAAGATAGGAATTTCTTTTCAATTTATCTTGCTTGGAACTTTCTTGGGTTCCTTGACTTTTTAGTTTCATGTCTTTCATANGATATTTATTGATGGTTATTATGTGCTTGGTGCTCCTTCCTGTCATGGAGCCTTGAATCCTGAATCTTTGGCATTCTGAAATTTGCCTTCAGTGTATCAAGATAGGAATTTCTTTTCAATTTATCTTGCTTGGAACTTTCTTGGGTTCCTTGACTTTTTAGTTTCATGTCTTTCATAAGTTCTGGTAAAATCTGAGTTTAGTCTTTTTATCTCTGTAAATACAGTGTATTCATTATTTTCTCTCTCACTTTGAATTCTAATTAGACCTTGTTGGATATTTCATTCTGTTCTCTATTTCTCTTCACTTTTCCTACCTTTATTTTTATCTCATGGGCATTTTCAATACTCTTTAAAAAGTTATTTTCTCTTTTGATAATTTTCACCTTAGCTGGTTCTAATTTAATCTATACACTGAATTTTACATTTTAGTTATATTTTTAGTTCTGTAATCCTGTTTTAAACATACGCCTGGTAATCGTGATTGTTTCTGATCTTCCTGGCGCACTTTCAGCTCCCTCTCATCCTTGCCTTGCACTGACGCCGCACTGTCTTGGGTACTGTCGCTTTATGGTGAACCTTGGAATCACGTAGTGAAAGTTCTTAAGCTTTCTTTCCCAAGACTTTTCTGGCCTTCTTAGGTCTTTTATATGTTCCTTTGTTTTAGAGTCAGCTTATAAGTTTCTTCAAAAAGTCTTGTGGGGGCTTCCCTGGTGGCTCAGTAGTAAAGAATCCACCTGCTAATGCAGGTTCAGTTCAGTTCAGT
>SJYT01003328.1:0-19064 GCA_006410635.1 Cephalophus harveyi
GATGGGCTCGTAATCTGTGGGTTTTAATTATTTATTTTTCCTCCCTGTTATGTTGCCCTCTGTGCTTCCAAGGCTCGCCACAGACTCGGCAGTGAGAGTGCTTCCTGGTGTTTGGAAACTTCTCATTTTAAGACTCCCTTCCCGGGACAGAGCTCCGTCCCTACCTCTTTTGTGTCTTTTTTTGTCTTTTATATATTTTTCCTACCTCCTTTTGAAGACAATGGGCTGCTTTTCTGGGTGCCTGATGTCCTCTGCTGGCATTCAGAAGTTGTTTTGTGGAATTTACTCAGCGTTTAAATGTTTTTTTGATGAATTTGTGGGGGAGAAACTAGTCTCCCGGTCCTATTCCTTCGCCATCTTAGGACCGCCCCTGAATATCTTTAAATTAATTGGCATAAGGCCACTGACTAGCTCCAAAAGAACAAAAAGGGAGGATACGTATTAAGAATAGTCTCCTTATGCTGATAATGATTGGAGCTGTACAATGGTCTGTGGATTTATAATACTATTTTCTGGATATGTGTGTGACTGAAACTTCTCACCGTTAATAAAGAAAGTGTGAGGCTGGATAACCAACAAGGACTTACTGTATAGCACATGTAATGCTCCTCAGTGTTAAGTGGCAGCTTGGATGAGAGGAGAATTTGGGAGAGATGAATTCATGTATATGCAAGGCTGAGTCCCTTTGCTGTCCACTTGGAACTATCACAATATTGTTAATTGACTATCAGTTCACTTCCACACTCAGAAAACTAAGATCATGGCATCTGGTCCCATCACTTAATGGCAAATAGATGGGGAAACAGTGGAAATAGTGGCTGACTTCATTTTTTTGGGTGCAAAATCACTGCAGATGGTGACTGCAACCATGAAATTAAAAGACACTTACTCCTAGAAAGGAAAGTTATGACCAACCTAGACAGCATATTAAAAAACAGAGACATTACTTTGCCAAGAAAGGTCTGTCTAGTCAAGGCTTTGGTTTTCCCAGTAGTCATGTATGGGTGTGAGAGTTGGACTATAAAGAAAGCTGAACACTGAAGAATTGATGCTTTTAAAGTGTGGTATTGGAGAAGACTCTTGAGAGTCCCTTGGACTGCAAGGAGATCCAACCAGTCCATCCTAAAGGAAATCAGTCCTGGGTGTTCATTGAAAGGACTGATGTTGAAGCTGAAGCTCCAATACTTTGGCTACCTAATGTGAAGAACTGACTTATTTGAAAAGACTCTGATGCTGGGAAAGATTGAAGGCAGGAGGAGAAAGGGACAACAGAGGATGAGATGGTTGGATGGCATCACCGACTCAATGGACATGAGTTTGAGTAAACTCTGGGAGTTGGTGATAGACAGGGAGGCCTGGCATGCTGCAGTCCACAGGGTTGCAAAGAGTCGGATGCGACTGAGTGACTGGACTGAACTGAACTGATTAGTCTATACTCCAATACAAAATAAAGAGCTAAAAGAGAGCGGGGAGGCATTATGCTGTACTAGAGAAATGCATGAAAGAAGAGCCACCAGTGTGTTCCCTTTGGTTACATCGTGGGCGCTGGAATAATGGAATATCGACACTGTGACTTATATGAGAAATTTCCTGTTCTCCATCTACTTTCATCTGGAGGGCAAAAGCTCAGATGTCACTCAGCGTTGTGATGAATTGCATAACAGATCATGATTTGACAGATTAAATTTTTTTAGAGAGGTGAGGAAATGTAGGTATACAAGTCTTTTGGAGTGAAAAATTTTGGTTGGAAGTGGACATCATTAACCACAAATGTGTAAATTTTTGATACTCATGACTGGTAGTCCTTTCAAAAAACACTTGTAACCTGGTTTCCATGTTCAGGTGAGGAAACTTCAGGTGACTTGCTCCAGGACACAAGACATTTGAGTGTTAGGGTCAGGATAAGTCACAATCCATTTAATCAAGTATGTGATTCTCCCAGTAATTCTGAAATGCAGAGAACTGGGAAGGGGTTCTGAGTGCTTAGTCCCAGGGTCCTGATCCTCATGGTAGACACAAATGGTAGAGAAGAGTCAGTTTGAGATTTGTCCCTGACTCGAAACATGCGGGATCTCTGCCAATAGCACCGAGTTCCCCCAAACCCACTGGGCATTCAGGAATCAACTTACTTCGGACACTAAATCCACAGAGGTGACCCAGATCTCACAAAGGAGAGCTTGGTCCTTGAGGACTGCCCATACTTTCACGTGTTGATCACAAGTCCTGTGGTTACTTACATGTGTGACCAACTGGCTATAAATTCAGAAGTTCTGTGATGCACCTCATATGTTCAATAACATATTAGAACTACTCCCAGAACTCAGGAAAGCCCTTTATTTATGGTCCCCAGTTATTATAAAGCATAAAATCAGGGACAGCCAAATGGACGAGAAAAGATGTTAGTTGCTCAGTCATGTCTGATTCTTTGCAACCCCACAGACTGCAGCCCTCTGTGCTCCTCTGTCCCTGGGATTCTCCAGGCAAGAGTGCTGGAGAGGGTAGCCATTCCCTTCTCCAGGGAATCTTCCCAACCCAAGGATGGAACCTGGGTCTCCTGCGTTGCAGGCAGATACTTTACCATCTGTGCCACCGGGGAAGCCCAATGGAGGAGAAGCATAGGGTAAATGGGGAGTTAGGGGTGTAAAGCATAAAACTCAGGGACAGGAAGTGGACAAGCTCAGGGTAAACGGGGAGTAGAGGGTGCCGAGACTCCAGGCCCTCCTCCATCCCTTTGTGTGTTCACCTCCCCTGAAGCTCTCTGAACCCAATGTTTATTTGGGTTTTAGCTGAGGGTTGGGTGCAGGCAATTTGATTGAATCTTTGACCACTGATGCCTGAACTCCATGTCAGTACCCTCTCCTCTCCCCAGAGGGACTGGGGTTGACAGTCCTAACCCTCTAATCACCTCCTGCCATGTTCTGGAGTCCAGTCCCATACAGATACTATCTCAAGTCCATTCATCTTGTGACTTACAGAGATACAGTAAGTTCTAAGAGTTTCAGGAGGCCTGGGGCATAAATGGAGAAAAGGATCAATTACAGATCTCGTTATGACACTACAGTGCAATCAGGGATTAGATAGTGACCAGGAATAGGGTCTCAGAGATGAGGTCCATGATCTGGTAGAGTCAGGTGGAATGCTTTTTTTTTTTTTTTCCCAAAGCTGAACATATGATGATACCTTTTGAGAGTCAAGAAAAGTTCCTGGAGTGAAAACTGCCCAATTTATCAGGAGAAATTCAGAAGGGGTTTGCTGTACCTCCTCCACCCCTGCTCTCCAGTCCCTTCCATGGACTCCCCTCAACGCCCCCGCTCCCCCAGCCTGTAAAGAGGAGGTGATCAGGGACTTAGCCTGGGCCTGGATGCAGGTTTTACCCCCTGGGGTGCTCTGGAGGATGAGAAAGTCTACAGAGAGGCAGATTCTGGCTCATCTTCGTGGCTTTGCAGGAGGACTTCTGAGGAAAACTGGGGGCTGAGTGAACTTCTCACCTCTCAACTGTATGGAGGATGAGGAGAGCAAAGAGGAAGGGGAGGACTGGGCTAGTCCTGTTCATGCTTGACCTTCCCATCTAACCAGAGTTCCTGTCTCTGCCTGCTGGGGCCCAGTGCCCAGTAACAACATTTTTTTAGACTTGACTATGCCTGTGGGCCTGGTGGAAACATAGATTGCGATTCTGCAGGTGGAATTTTGTCCAATATGGTCCCTCAAGGAGCATCCCAGCACCTAGAGCTGTGCATGGCACAGGATGGATGGTCTGTGAGTGGATGAGAGCAGATCACAGGACAGGTAGGTGATCAGCAGTGTGTTAGCTCAGGTGCTCCTTTTCAGCTTCCTGTAGGTGTCTTTATAGCACTCCTCTCGCCCCCCCCGACCCCGACCTTAGCCCCACCTTTTTCACAAGGCAGATGTGACATGTCAGGCTTCCTGCAATTATTGTGGCAGCATCTCTACTGGGCAGACACCAGCTCTTTACCTGGCAGTAGTCCAGGCAGATGGTGAGCCGGGGGGAAGAGCGTGTCCATCTGGGGCACAGACTTGATATTTTGGGTAGAAAAAAGAGTAAGGGCAGTGGGCCAAAGGGGAGCAGAGAGACAAACACATCTCCACAGGTTGATCCCCCACTGCCCCTCTCCTGGTTTCACCCACAGGAGAGCTGCCTGCCTCAGGGCACCTTGGCAGATCGCCTGCAACGCCACGGAACTCTGGTCTTTCCACCTGTGGTTTGGGGAGCAGAGGCCTCAGTTTGCGTCCTGGTTCTGCCTTTTCCTGACTTTGTGACCCGGGGCCAGAAATTTCCCTCCTCTTTACATGTTGCATAGCCTAGTGACATACACTCCCAGTTACGTGGCAGTTCGTGCTGCTCACACTGGGGAGTTGTTCTGAAAGCAATGGAGGCCATAGACATATATCCTTCTCCCTGCCAAGTGGAAGTCCTTTGAAATAATAGTAATGATGAATAACTATGTTAACTCCTTTAGCCAGAGCGTCAAATAATGGCAAAGTGAGGTGGGAAAAGGGCTGGACCTGGGTGAGGTCAATCGCTGAAGCAAGAGGGCTTTCAGTTTCCTCTGAGGAAGAAGCAGACCTATTTGGAGGACAGATTGTGACTCCACTCTGGCACTGGGGGAACTTCCTCACAGGGAACTTCTAGAAGGGGACACTACAACAGTCAATGCTACTTTTTTTTTCTTTACTACAATCAACAGTACATTTAAAGAGGAGTCAGGAGCTGAGGAAACTAACACTCTCTGTGCTTCTTTGTAATTTGCCTTGTTCTGTGGTGTTCAAAGCATGTTATCAGCATAATCAACAGTAGTTCTCAAAAGGACCTAAGTCTGGGTTTTTTAAAAAAATTTAAATCTAGTTATTTTAATTGGAGGCTAATTACTTTACAATATTGTATTGGTTCTCTTAATGCAGACAACACCATCCTCTTTTTCTAAAAAGGAATCTGTGTCTAAAGGAGATGAAATGACTTGTTCAAGACCACACAGCAGTATAGTGAGTTATGGAAGTCAGTCTCTTTCCTTTAATACCAAGTCATTTCCCATTATACTGTTATAAATTAATAATTTTAGTAAAAATCAAATTCTTTACATATTAATAGTATCACTATTATTACCATCAGATCTGAAGTGAAGTGAAGTGTAGTCAAGTCGCTCAGTCGTGTCCGACTCGTAGCAACCCCATGGACTGCAGCCTACCAGGCTCCTCCATCCATGGGATTTTCCAGGCAAGAATACTGGAGTGGGTTGCCATTTCCTTCTCCAGGGAATCTTCCCGACCCAGGGACTGAACCTGGGTCTCCCGCATTGTANGTATGTGAGATGAGTGCAATTGTGAGGTAGTTTGAGCACTCTTTGGCATTGTCTTTCTTAGGGATTGGAATGAAAACTGACCTTTTCCAGTCCTGTGGCCACTGCTGAGTTTTCCAAATTTGCTGGCATATTGAGTGCAGCACTTTCACAGCATCATCTTTCAGGATTTGAAATAGCTCAACTCAGGATCTTCTTAAAACTTGAGTTTTATCAAAATGCTTGCATGATGAATCCCTCAGTGACTCTCCAGCTCTCTCAGAGTCTGCCTTTCTGTATCCTTTCTCGAACTCTTGGGCACCCTAGTGGCCCACATCACACAGGGTGAAGCCAGTAACCAGGTCCAGGATAAGTCCCAACTCACGTCTCCTTTACAGACTGGAGGGGAAGGAGGTGAGTCCATGGAATAGGCTGGGAACAAAGGGTGTGATGGGTTCTGCCAGACTTCTCTGGATTTCTTCCGTAAGTGAGCAATAGAACTCTAGGGACATTTCTTGACTCTCAAAAAAGCTATGTGTTCAGATTTTTTTTTTTTTTCAAATCAAGAGTTTTTATTGTCTCTTTAAAAGATCACAAGTGAGTCCATAGAACCATCTGCTATCTTGTTGTTTCTGCAACAGGATCACTGAGATCTTATTCATCAGCCTGCTGAACTGTTCCTTTTTCAGAAACATAGATACCATCCAAAAATTTTCTGATATCTTTGTTTTTAACTGTGGTGGCTTGCTGAATCAAAGCAGCTGAATTTGACACAAGTTCAATATCATCTCCTTCAAGAATCAATTCATCTTTCTGGGCTTGAGATACTGAACAGGCAACCCCTGGCCTCATTTGAGGCCAGGGGTTGCCCCTGTGTATGTATTTTTCACCCCAAAAATTTCAGATTTCCACAAGAGAACCATTCTCCTGAATAACAACGTTGATGGGGAAGTGGGCATACACCGACCTCATCTTGTAACGGAAGCCCAGTGTAACACCCTTGATCATGTTCTGTACATGACTACAGATTGTGCGAACAGTGGCCAGTTCCTTTCTGTTTCCCCACCATTTGTCAACACGGAGCCTCTTCTTTTTCTTTCCAAGGAGACTGAGTTCTACATTGATGTGATTGAAGTCCCTCTGCAGGGTGCCTCTGGGGCCCTTCACAATAACTGTCCGTCCCTTCAAGTTAATGTCGACATTTTCTGGGATGTCAACAGTCTGATTGCTGAGAATGGTCTTCATTCTTGCAGTAGATGCGGCAAAGAGCTAGATTTTTTTAAAAATGACACTACCTCACTTTATAGAATTAGGGGCCTCATCTCTAGACTCTCTAATCCTGATCTCTATCTTGTCCCTAAATCCCACTTTAGTATAACAAAAATATCCATAGTTGATCCATGTCCTGGTTCCTGCCCCAAGCCTTCTGGAACTCTTGGAATTTAATATCTTTCAATAAATCATGAGATAAGTGAAGAATGAGATCTTAGATAATGTCTCTGTGGACCTGGACTCCAGAACATGCCATCAGATGATTAGAGGGTTAGAATGATCAGTTCCCAGTCCCTCTGGGGAGAGGAGATTGTAATTGTACTGATACTTAGTTCCATTAGCAATGGCCAAAGATTCCATCAAATTGCCTCCATCCAACCCCCAATTAAAACACATGAATACTGGTTCAGAGAGCTTCAGCTAAGGTGATAACATCAAGGGATTGTGAAGGGGGTAGGGTCCTGAGAGGGCTTAGAGGCTCAGTATTTCCTACTCCCTCTTTGTCTTATGCTTCTCCTCCCTGCCCCTGAGTTTTGCTATCCCTGAGTTTTATTCTTTATAATAACTGGGGACAGCAAGTAAAGGGCTTTCCTGAGTTCAGTGAGTGGTTCTGATAACCTACTCAACATGGGAGATGGGTCAAGGGATCTCTGAATTTATAGCCAGTTGTTCACAAGTGTAAGTGACCCCAGGGCTCATGATCAACACTTGAAGTGTGTGCCATTCTCAAGGGTGCAGTCCTCACCTTGTGGGGTCTGAGTCACCTCTGTGGATTTAGTGTCACAAATGAATGTACTCCTGGATGTCCAGTGGGTGTGGGGGAATTTGCTGCTATTGGCAGAGACCCTACATGTATGGAATCAGGGACAAATCTCAGACACACTCTTTTCTACCGTTTGTGTCTGGTGTGAGGCTCAGGGACAGGGGACCATATTATGTTGAGCAGAGCACTCAGAACCCCTCTCCACTTCTCAACATTTTCAGAATTCCTGGCAGAATCAGGTACTTGATTAAATGGATTGTCACAGATCGTGTCTTATCCTCATCCTACTACCTACATGCTGTGAGTCCTTTGGCAAGTTCCATCTGCAGTTTTTTTGGTGAGAGCAGGGGAACCATATTACTTGAGTTTTTTGAAAGGATTACCAGTCACGAGTACAAAGAATTTACATGTTTGTGGTCAATATTGTCCATTTTCCACCAAAAGATTTTAGTCTGAGAGACTTGATGACCTACCTCCACTTCTTCATGATGCATCAAAAAAAATACATATGTGTCAAATAATGATCATTTCTCTGTGATGAAATTAATGAGAGAGTTGAGTGGCAGCTGAGCATCTTCCCTCCAGAGGCAGCTGCAGGCAGAGCAAGAAATGCAGTACTTTCTTGGGTTTGCTTGTGGGCCCAAGACTGCTTTTTCCAGGCTGGTATGATATTAGTCATTGACTAATATCAGGGATTGACTTCCCTGGTGGCTCAGACAGTAAAACGTCTTTCTACAGTGCAGGAGACCCGGGCCCAAGCCCTGGGTTGGGAAGATCCCCTGGAGAAGGAAATGGCAATCCACTCCAGTACTATTGCCTGGAAAATCCCATGGGCAGAGGAGCCTGGTAGGCCCCAGTCTATGCGGTCGCAAAGAGTCGGACACGACTGAGCGACTTCACTTTATGATATTAGTCAAGACTCAATGTCCTTCCTCTTGCTCCCCTATCAGACTATATTTTCAGTTCAGTCGCTCAGTCGTGTCTGACTCTTTGTGACCCCATGAATTGCAGCACGCCAGGCCTCCCTGTCCATCACCAACTCCCGGAGGTCACTCGGACTCACGTCCATCGAGTCCGTGATGCCATCCAGCCATCTCAACCTCGGTTGTCCCCTTCTCCTGCCCCCAATCGCTCTCAGCATCAGAGTCTTTTCCAATGAGTCAACTCTTCGCATGAGGTGGCCAAAGTACTGGAGTTTCAGCTTTAGCATCATTCCTTCCAAAGAAATCTCAGGGTTGATCTCTTTCAGAATGGACTGGTTGGATCTCCTTGCAGTCCAAGGGACTCTCAAGAGTCTTCTCCAACACCACAGTTTAAAAGCATCAATTCTTCGGTGCTCAGCCTTCTTCACAGTCCAACTCTCACATCCATTTAATTTCCTATATAGATGAAAGTTAGAATCATAATTATGTAGACAGGCCTCATCATCATAGAGACTAACAGGAATTTTACCCTATCCACTTTCTTCAGTGATGATGTACTTGGCATGAGTATGAAATAGAAGAGTCATTTACTGGAGAAATATTTATCAAAATTTGGTTCAGAAAACAAACATGATTCTTGGAGTTGGTAAACAGCTGTAAACAACATATAGTAAAATAACACCCTTATAGGAGAAAGACACAGAATAAAGAGGGGAAAATCCTATGCCAGGTAGTGATTAGTGTCGTGAAGAAAGAGAGTGATGGGGATAAAGGAGACTGTCCAGGGTCAGGTAAGCCCTCTGTGATAATGAGGTGTTTAGCAAAGCCTGCCAGATCATGTCTATTGTGTTTGAGCAGCAGACAGGAGCAGGATGGCTGGACCCGAGTGAGTTGAGGGGACAGGAGTGGAAGGGGATGAGGCAGAGGGGCCATGGGGGCAGGTCTTAAAGAGCTTTATAAAAGCTCGTGTGAGGTTTGTAGAACTGTAAGAATCAGAATCTGACTCTCAGAAAGCTGAGGAGTCGGAGAGGCACTGGACACGGGAGCCGTGGGATAGAATTCACTGTGAAACAGGATTCTTGTGGCTGCAGTGCGGAGAGTGACCTCTAGGGGGCGAAGGGCAGAGACTGAGGCCCCGGGGCAGGCGGCGGCATTAGTCCAGGTGACCCTGGAATGTGTACACATATTGTTACCTGGATGGATCACAGTTCATTAGAATTACATGATAACTTTCTCTGTTGAGGTTTCTGTAGAGGCTTCATAAAAAATCATGATTCCTTAAATCTTTAGCCATTTGTGATGGATTGACTCTTCAAACTTTCTCCTTTCCTTGAGGTGTGGTGGCAGAGAAAAGCAGAAAGTGGAAATTAAAACTCCACCCCTTAATCAGGAGTTGGTTACCCAGGCAAGCAACCTCCATTCTAAGGTTAAATTTAGCCTTTACTAGTCACCTCCCTCACATGATAAATGACTCTTGTAGTGCTCTTATCTCTTAGGAAATACAGTGGTTTTAGGAGTTCTGCTTCAGGAACTGGAAGAAGACCAAATTAATTATTCTCATGTAAGTCATAGTGTCAATATTCCCTCAATATTTCCTTGTTCCAGTGCTGTCAGGGAGTGTTTAACAGGAGGATTCCTACATGCTGTTTCTCATAAATTCTCTGTTCCTTACAGTTTTTATTCCGAGTGCGAGTAGAGCTGTATGCAGCTCTCAGGACTGAGATCATGAGAAACGGTATCTGCTTGGATTCCTTTCAGTGACTCCCTTCAGTGACTCTTTTCAGCATCAGCGACCTTGTACGTATTAGGCTATCCATATTGTGGCTATTGATAAAATTTCATCCTGTGTAATAGCTGAGTAATCATCTTACTAAAGATGTATAAGCCTGCATTTCTGCTAATAAAATACCTTTGCTCCATCAGAGCTTGGGTCCCCGTGTCTTTCTTTCTTCCCTTGTCTCTCTCTCTCTCTCCCTCCCTCCGGCTCTCTCTTTCACTTTCTTATCGTCAACTCCGGACCACCAGGTTCTGGTCCATTAAAGGACCCCAACAAGTGGTGCCCAGAACAGGGACTCTGGTATACGTGACATTTTGGACAGAGTGACTCAAGAGGCCTATTGAAGTTGGGACCTATTGAGGTTGGTAAGTACTAAGACACGGGTCAAGCGGCTGGAAAGCCCCATCCTTTCTCTACTTTACTTCACTATTTGTTTAAAGCTCAAGGACTTTTGGTTTCACGCCAATGAATAGAGGTTTGCTTTCAAACAGTAGTTAAATGTAATCCTTGGTTCCCTGATAAAGGCAGTTTTGATTTAGAAATTTGGCATCGGGTCAAAGAAAATGTTGAACGAGCCGCCAGGCAGGGAGAAAATATTCCAGTTGATTTCTGGCCCCTATGGGCTCTCATTAAAGCTGTAATTCTGCCATTTCAAGGTAAATTCTAGCCCTCCCAATATTCGATAACAGAACACTTATTACATGAATATAAATTAAATGATAAAACTTTACAAAAGGCCCAGTTTAAACAACATAAAATATTTCAAAATTTTCCTACTAATCCTACCCCGGCTACTCCAAATGCTCCTCCTCTGCCAACAAGCTCAACTCCAAAGGTCTCTCCTTTGTTAGAACCTAATAATTCTGATAACGACTCTCCTAAGACACCTTTTGACCCCAAAACCGGCAATACTTTTTTAGATAATAATGATAAATCCTTAGCACAGACTCATATTTGCAAAAAATCGGCACTTACTTGCTCTCCTCCATGACAGAGACTCTCTGAATTACTGGCTTTGCAATCACAAGTTTCTGACACCAATACTTTCTCCATCTTTCCAGTTTTAAGAAATCCTGATGCTCAAGGGCACATAATACCTCAATATGAAGGTATTAATCTTTTTTACATGCTACAAATGAAAAAGGCTATAACTACGTATGGCCCACATTCGCCTTTTACTAAAGAGCTTCTAAATGCTGTGGCATCTTCTATTGGAACCTTTATTCTCTATAATTGGCTAGTTTTAATAAAAGCTCTCCTTAAACCAGGAGAATATCTTCAATGGACAAAGTGGTTTCATGATATAGCCAGAGATCATGCTAACAGGAATGCTCGAGCTGGCACTCCCCCAAACCAAATTACTTTTTGAAATGTTAGCTGGCGCCAGACAATTTGATACCATAGAATCTCAAATACAATGCCCTCCCTTATTGCATGAACAATTAAAAAACAGTGGCCCTTGAAACTTGTGATCGAATTACTCCTCAAGAAGAGCCTACAAGTAGCTACACTAAAAAATTGGAGAAGGAAATGGCAACCCACTCCAGTATCCTTGCCTGGAAAATCTCATGGACAGAGGAACCTGGTAGATTGCAGTCCATGGGGTCACAAAGAGTCGGGCACAACTGAGCGATTACAAGGACCTAATGAAAGTTATGCTGATTTTTTTAGCTAGATTAGAAACTGCTATTTCCCATACTGTAATCAGAGAAGAAACCAAAAAACAGCTAGAGAAATCACTTGCTTATGAAAATGCAAATCACGAATGTAAAAATCTATCACTCCAATTCATGAGACTGGGACTATTATTGATTATTTGAAGGCTTGTCGCAATCTAGGATCAGAAACTCAAAAGATGCAAATGTTAGCTAAGACAATGGCTACTGCCTTTAGAAAGTGAAATAAAGGATAATTTTATATGTGGAGATAAAAACCATTTAAAAAGGGACTGCCCTAAGAAGGCTAATAAAAAACCTACAAAAATCTGCCCTCGCTGCTGTAGAGGAATGCATTGGGCCAAAGATTGTAAATCCAAATTTAATATTGAAGGAAAACCTATTCCAAGAAACACTAAGCAGGGGATCCCCCCAGGTTCCCTTCAACAAAAACCAGGGGCAAATTCTATCTTTTCCCTCAAACCCTCAACATCTGGCAGTGCTGCCGTCGATATATCAGCCCTAAATGATTTTTTCCTCTACCCTCAAGCAGTCCCTTCTAGAATACCTACTGGACTTTTTGGACCCCTGCCCCCACAAACCTTTGGTCTTTTACTTGGCCGATCTAATTTGACTTCTAAAGAAATCGCTGTTCACCCTGAAGTAATTAATTCAGATTATAAAGGAAAAATTCAAATCATGATGTCATCTCAGATTCTATGGCAATTCAGAAAGGGGGACAAAATTGCTCAATTACTTCTTTTGCCTTACATGTCTATTAATTCCTCTAATGATGTACGGACAGGCATATTCAACATTACAGATAAAAAACAATCCCTATGGACATCATTGGTATCTGAATATGCCCAACCAAATATAAATATCAAAAATAATGGTAAAAGATTTTCTAGTCTCCTTGACATTGGATCTAATATTAATATTACTATTATTTCCAAACACTTATGGCCCAAACCCTGGCCTGTACAAAAAAATCTCTTGCCAAATTGCAGGAATTTATCAAACCAAAGTACAAGAAATTTATCAAAATGTTCAAATCTACCCATGTGAAGGACCAAAAGGCCAGCCTACAACATTAAGACCTTATATGATAGATGCACCCCTTAATCTAATAGGAAGGGACTTATGCAATGGCAAACTCAGATATACATTCCACATTTTTCCTAAGGGCCACTGCTCATTTAACAAACAAAGCAATTATTAAAATAACTTGGAAGAATGACGAGCCTATTTGGACAGAGAAATGGCCCCTTACGAAAGAAGAATTACAGGCTACTAAAGAACTTATAGACACAAAGTTAGAATTAAAACATATTGAGGAATCTTGTTCTCCTTGGAACTCTCCTGTTTTTGTTATATATGTAAAAAAATCTAACAAATGGAATCTCTTAACAGACCTTAGAAAAGTTAATGCAACCATGAAACCTATGGGTGCATTACAACCAGGGATCCCATCACCTACTACTATTCCTCAAAATTGACACATTATTATTACTGATTTACAAGATTGCTTTTTAATATATCTTTACACCCTTTAGACCAGGAGAGATTCACTTTCTCTCTCCCTTATCCTAATCATATCGGGCCTCATAAAAGATTTCGATAGGCTGTGTTATCTCAAGATATGCTTAACAGTCCTACTATTTGTCAAAATTTTGTAGCCAAGAATTTAATCCAATGTGACAGCAATTTCCTCATGCATATATCATTAATAATATACTATAACTACAAAAAGGAAAAATTATATTTTTGACACTGAATGGCCATGATATTCTTTAGACTCCAGAAAAAACTGATTAAAATCTTTTTTTTGTAGTCTTGTGTATATAATCATATTTTATTTTTTTTTATTTTTATTTTTATTTTATTTTACTTTACAATACTGTATTGGTTTTGCCATACATTGACATGAATCCGCCACAGGTGTATACAAGCTCCCAATCCTGAACCCCCCTCCCACCTCCCCACCCCATATCATCTCTCTGGATCATCCCCGTGCACCAGCCCCAAGCATCCTGTATCCTGTATCGAACATAGACTGGTGCTTCGTTTCTTACATGACAGTATACATGTTTCAATGCCATTCTCCCAAATCATCCCACCCTCTCCCTCTCCCTCAGAGTCCAAAAGTCTGTTCTATACATCTGTGTCTCTTTTGCTGTCTCGCATACAGGTCAAAATCTTTTTAAAAATTGCAAAACCAATTCTTCTTACACATGCAATTAGGAAAAGGTTAACTTGTTAAAATACTTTTTTTAGAGCTCCAATTCTGCCTGGGAAACAAAAACAGACCTAAGAAAAAACCTAAAGTTAACTCTTATCATGTACTTGGGATACACAGCCCACTCTATCTGGGACTCCAGCCATAAAGAAATTGGTGGAACTAAAAAAAAAAATTATCTATGTCTCAATGTATGTCTTTGTTTTTGGATAATATAAAGTTAATGAACTCTATTTAAATTCAAGTCACATGAACTGAAAAATATTCAATATTAAATATAATGTTTATTTAAATATAAATATAATTTAAATATAATTTTTTGCTAATCTAATTAAGACATGTCTTAAGTCATCAACATTGTATACTTTTATTATGCCTAGGTTTGAAATAAAGTAAGATTTTAAAACATTAATTACTGAACACTAACTTCCTCTTACAAAAAGTTTTTATTACATAAAAACTAAAGAGATTTTAGACTATTAATAAATAAATATAATATATTATAATATATAATATAATAATATATTCACCAATCTATAAAATGCTAATATACAAGACACTTCATGGTTACTAAAGAAAAATAAGATGTATATTTTTAATAAAAAGGTATAAGAAATAACAAATAAAATGAATACAAAAATGTAAAAAAGGTTTATGACAAATAGAAGAGAATTTTATGACAAATGGATATAACTCATTGCCCTAAACTTTCTTCCTCTTCCTTCTTACAAGTCTCAATCAATACAAATTCTTTTTCTTTTATATGGGCCATGCCTCTCTGAGGTGAAACTACATGACATAACTCACCTGTTAACTTACTTTGCAATAATGAGAACTCCTAATTCTATAAAAACAGACAATGGCCCTGCCTATATTTCTAAGCAATTCAAACAATTTTTACATTCATTCTCTATTGAATAGATTACAGACATTCCTTATAATTCACAAACACAAGACATAATTAAACAAACACATTACACACTGAAACTACAAATAAAAAATTAAATAAGGGGGAATACACAGGAACACTTTTATCTTCCTTATCCAGAGCAGACTTTACTAGATTCTAATGTAATATATTCTTTAAGCCTATAACTATTGTTAATATAGCTTTATTTGTTTTAAATTTTTAAAACTTACTGCAAGGAGATATTTTGACAAAAGCAGAAAAACGTTTCGAGACATTGAAGGACACCTCCCTTCCTTTGCCCATCTGGTTTCAAGACATGTTAACTAATCAAATGGAAAGCTAAGAAACTAATCTTACAAAGAAAGCAGTATGCTTCTATTTCTCCAGATGGATCCAACGAACTCACATGGCTTCCTCTTCGGAAGATTCGACCTAAGGGGGCCCCCAACATTCAAACTAGAGACGAAACAACAAAAACCCCAGGAGGAAGAAATTCCAGTACAAGCCATGGCAGCTTTAAAAATTTCCACAAAACGCCACACTCGACATCATCGACCTTATGATCTCCCTACTTGGGGACAGATAAAAACCCTTACTAATCAAGATGAAAATCTGATTTCTCAACAGAGAATGCCTCGGAATCCTGAAAATATTTTTGTCGCTATGCTTGCTTTGCTTGCTTTTGCTTCCCCCCTTCAGGCTGACTTGATTGATCACATTTATTGGGCTTATATACCTAACCCCCCACCCCTTTTATTGTAGGTTATAGAATGGACAGATATAGGACCAATAGTATCCACGAATGACTCAACACATACGCTTCCTCCTTGGAGCTTGGAGGGGGCCCTCTCATCCTGAGGAAGAAGGAAGACTAATTAACATTTCTCTAGGCTATGAAATCCTTCCTTTATGCCTGGGCCCAACAAAATTATGTATTAATGTTAGTCGACAAACATGGGCTTTCGTCCTGCCTCCAAGAAGGAACTTCCACACATTTCTTGGACTGTTTACAGCCCTGTCCTTTTATAAAAACCATATCAATACTACCAAACTCTAGGAAAAAGACAAAAGTTAAAGTGTAAGGGGTTTACTTATAAAGACTTTAAATATACTCCTGTTTATTGAGATAAATGTCAAGCTAAATCAGGGAAATTAATGTTTATGGCCAATTACGCCACTGTTGACTGGGGACCCCATGATATGTGGGTTTCTAACTGCTCAGATTATATTAACAGCACTATGTGTGACTATGCTACTCAAGTAGCATAGAAGATTACCAGCAATTCAATGAAACACTTCCATGAAAAGGACTCCTTGGCTGGCTTGACTGCGAAATGACACCTCCTTGTCCTCGAATCATCCTCAATAAACAGATTGGGCCTGAACAACGGGACATCTGGAAACTCACTGCGAGCACCGAAGAACTTGGGATTTGGACTTGACATTTCACAAGGACCAATCATAGTCATAGAAACTACTTCTTTCCTTATAATCAATCATATTTCATATAAACATATGTTCCCCTTCCTTTTGTTCTAGCTCTAGGAAATTTATAATTCAATAAGACTTTACATTCTGTAACTTGTATAAATTGCAAATTATATACTTGTTTTAACTCTTCTGTTTCCTTAAGAAATGAATCCCTTTTGGTTCTTCGATCTCGACGTAGTCTGTGGTTACCAATAAATCTCCAGTGGCACTGGGAAGAAGGTCCCATCGCTGGACTTGCTTCCCGGTTACTTACTAAGTTGCTCCGGTGATCTAAACGATTCATTGGATGGCTGATTTTTGGCATTTTGGCATTAATAGCTATTTGCACCATTGTTGCCATCACTGGCGTTGCTTTACAAACCTCAGTTTAAACACATAATTGTATCCAAAATTGGACTAAAGATGCTTATACTATGCGGGTCACTCGGGCTCAGATAGATGAAGATATTCAAGATGAAATACAGGAACTAAAAACAGCCATCAAATGGGTTAGAGATCAATTAACAGATGTACAAAAACAGGTGAGGCTAAAGTGTGATTGAAATTCTACTCAATTTTGTGTTACTCCTGTTCAATTCAATAATAGTGCCTACATCTGGGAACAAATCAAATTTCATTTACAAGACATATATGATAATGCCTCTCTGAATGTACAATTATTACAAAAAGAAATCTTTAAAGCCTTTTCTAAAAATCTGTCCTCTTCTACTAATTTGAAAACTTTAGCTGAACAACTAGCTGATCAATTTTCTGGGCTAGACCCATGCAGATGGTTTCAAAGCATTACTCACAGCATCGGGTCTAGAACTGTAATTTTGGTGATTGTCCTGACAATTTTATTAATCGTTTACCATTATCTTCATGCAAAAATTGTTAAACTAAACAAACTCAAATGATCAGAACCCTTTTTACAAAAATTATAAATAAATAAGGGGGAATTGTCAGGGAAATGTTTCTCATAAATTCTCTGTTCCTTATCAGTTTTTATTCTAAGTACGAGTAGAGCCACATGCAGCTCTCAGGACTGAGATCATGAGAAACGGTATCTGCTTGGATTCCTTTCAATAACTCCCTTCAGTGACTTTTCAGCGTGAGCAACCTTGTATGTATTAGACTATTCATATTGTGGCTATTGATAAAATTTCATCCTGTGTAATAGCTGAGTAATCATCTTACTAAAGATATATAAGCCTGCATTTCTGCTAATAAAATACCTTTGCTCCATCAGGCTTGGGTCCCCATGTCTTTCTTTCTTTCCTTCTCTCTCTCCCTCCCTCTGGCTCTCTCTTTCACTTTCTTATCGTCAACTCTGGACCACCAGGTTCTAGTCCATTAAAGGACCCCAACACAGTGCCCATGATGTAACCAAAGTAAACACATTAGTGGGCTTTCTTCCATGCCTTTTCCCATTAAATCATGATGCCTTCACACTTTCTGTCTGTTTTTTTGTAGAGGCTTTCAACCACACACATGTACAGAAAATAATATAAAGTCACAAACCATTGTCCAGCTCCAATCATGATCAACATATGGAGAATATTCTTAGTATATATCCTTTATTCTTGTTCTATTTGCAGTTAATCAATGTGTCATGCCAATTCATCTAAAATATTCAGTAACAACATGTAATTATTTACAATATTGCCCTGTCGTTGTGAAACCTAAAAATATTAATAATAATGTCCTAAAAGGCAAGATATCTAAGGCCTTTTCACATTCACACCTCTGCACTCCTTCCACTCTCTGTTGCAAACATACTGGCGATTTCTGTTTTTTACCTTTTAGACCCAGCTGTGATGACCATCGTATTAATTCACAGAGATCCTTCCATCCCTATAGCCCTGCGGCCTGACATCTGCCTGGAGCCTCCATACATGGATCCTTGCAAGGGGAAAATAATCAGACGCTTCTACAATGCCAAGTCCAGGTTCTGGGAGACCTTTTTATATGATAGCTAAAATGTTAAGCCATTTCATGCAAGGATGGGCTCGATAAAGGACAGAAACGGTATGGACCTAACAGAAGCAGAAGATATTAAGAAGAGGTGGCAAGAATACACAGAAGAACTGTACAAAAAAGATCTTCATGACCCAGATAATCATGATGATGTGATCACTCATCTAGAGCCAGACATCTTGGAATGTGAAGTCAAGTGGGCCTTAGAAAGCATCACTACGAACAAAGCTAGTAGAGGTGATGGAATTCCAGTTGAGCTGTTTCAAATCCTGAAAGATGATGCTGTGAAAGTGCTGCACTCAATCTGCCAGCAAATTTGGAAAACTCGGCAGTGGCCACAGGACTGGAAAAGGTCAGTTTTCATTCCAATTCCAAAGAAAGGCAATGCAAAAGAATGCTCCAATTACCGCACAATTGCACTCATCTCACATGCTAGTAAAGTAATGCTCAAAATCCTCCAAGCCAGGCTTCAGCAATACGTGAACCGTGAACTCCCTGATGTTCAAGCTGGCTTTAGAAAAGGCAGAGGAACCAGAGATCAAATTGCCAACATCCGCTGGATCATGGAAAAAGCAAGAGAGTTCCAGAAAAACATCTACTTCTGCTTTATCGACTATGCCAAAGCCTTTGACTGTGTGGATCACAATAAACTGTGGAAAATTCTGAAAGAGATGGGAATACCAGACCACCTAACCTGCCTCTTGAGAAATCTGTATGCAGGTCAGGAAGCAACAGTTAGGACTGGACATGGAACAACAGACTGGTTCCAAATAGGAAAAGGAGT
>SJYT01003328.1:20001-89741 GCA_006410635.1 Cephalophus harveyi
ATCGATGTGAGTCTGAGTGAACTCCGAGAGATGGTGATGAACAGGGAGGCCTGGCGTGCTGCGATTCATGGGGTCGCAAAGAGTCGGACACGACTGAGCGACTGAACTGAAAATGTTAAGAACAAAGACAGGTGGGTCTTTGTGGGTGGGTGGGGCTGTGTTAAGACCCTTGGTGGTGCTATCCTATCCTGGGTAAAACAGGGAGCAGGGCATGGTAGGGAAAGGCTGGGGAAAGAGCTGGAGTTCAGGAGGGCACATACTCCTCAAAACCACCTGCAGTGAGGTTTTTTCCCCTGCTGCCTCCCAGGGGAAGTTGCTGCAGGGTCCTTGAAATGATGGACTGATCATGCCCTCCATGGGCCAGCGTGGCAAAAGGCCAGCTGTAGAAGCACCAGCTTGATAACCAGAGCTTACTGCCATGTTCTCCTTCGTCAGAGGGGATCACTAAGTCAGCCACCCCACAGAGCAGGTCCATAGTACTCCTCAGTGCTCCACCTTGGCTTGGAAAATTCACTTCCTTTGAGTATTCTGGTGGTCATCGTGGTCCTGAGAGGACTATGGCTGCTCATTTCTAGAATGGTCTAGAACCTGTCCAGGTATACCTTGTCCAGGTCTGGGGCTTCAGTGATGTCAATCAACAAGTTCCTCTCCTTTTGCAGAGGCCATGAACACTGGGCTCTGAGAAGCTGAAGTCCAAGGAGCAGCAGTCAGGGCTGAGCTCTGGCTGCTTGTGATAATATTCAGCCTTTCCCTCTTGCTTCTCAACCCTACCTTCCTCGGCAGAAATCTGCTTCTTTCCTCCCCGCCCTGCCCATGGGTCTACTTGCTTTACTTCTGTCTTATCCAGTCAGCTCTAAGCACCCTGAGAGCAAGTATTCTCTTTATCCTTAGAATTTTGCACAGCTTCTGGCACAAAGGCTACAGTCCATGAACATTGGAGGAAGGGAGGAAAGAACGCAGGAGAAAAGCTCCTTATGATTGGAGTGACTGTAGAGCCTGGGATTGAATCCAGAATCTTGTCCTAATCTTCTGCTTCACTACATTTTCATCCTCCACCCCACCATCTCTTCTAGAGCCTTTGGAACCTGGACTGTGTGGATGCTGCGAGAATTGCTGGGATGCAACTCTGATTCTTGTAAATGTGATTTGACACTCATGAAGTCATGTCCAAAATCTTCGATGCATCATGTATGTTAATATCAAATAAATTTGCCTGGATGGTATTTGTATGATTGTGTATTAGTGACATTGAATAACTGAGAACACTTAACTAACAGGCAAGTGTCTTCCTTCTGATTTCAGCTGTTTCTCTTCCAGCAAGTCACTTTTCCATAGCTGAAGTTCAATATCTTCATTGCTAAAAAAGGAATAATAATACTTAACTGATAAATTGTTACAGAAGAGCAAGCTATCTTTTTTGAACACTTACTGTGAGCCCATCCTACAGGTCACAGTTTTCAATGCCATCTTACCCCGTGAGCAATTCCTAAGGTTGGAAGTATGTGGGGATAGGGATGGAAGCATGGGAACAGTAAGGAATGAATGCTCCAAACCGGAGAGAATGCTCCTCTCCTGAAGAGAGAGCTGCACTCCATAGCTTAGTTCATGGTTTTTGAAATGTGGTCCCTTGAACTGCACCCTCAGTGCCTTGGGAAACTTGTTGATGCATATACTCAGATCCCACCTTTGCTACTGAATCAGAAACTCTGGGCTGAAGTTCTCAAATCTGTGTATGACCAAATGGCTAAGGGTCTGATGCTCACACAAGTGTGAGTCTCACTGACCTTATTAAATTGCAGGACTGTGATGCTAGTTTGTTTTCCTTTTCCAGCATTGATAGAAGTTTTTATATGAAATCTCCCACTGTGAAATCTTGTAAATGCTTTAAAATAGTAAAATGAACTCTGTGGGCTAACAATACATATATTCTAGACAGGTTTGCAGCCTCTGGTTTATTCTCTTCCTTTTAATCTTGAAAATAATCTTTAAAATAGTATTATGTGGTCCAAAAATTGAGGTGCTGTTTTACCATGTAGCAAGAAAGTGGTCATCCTTTACTCGGATATGAATGTACTTCTCAGAAGCTTCATTACTTTGGCTACCTGATGCATGGAGCCGACTCATTGGAAAAGACCCTGATGCTGGGAAAGCCTGAGGGCAAGGGGAGAAGTGGACGATAGAGGATGAGATGGTTGGATGACATCGCTCACTCAATGGACAAGAGTTTGAGCAAACTCTGGGAAACGGTGAAGGACAGGGAAGCCTGGCGTGCTGCAGTTCCTGGGGTCACAAAGAGTCGGACATGACTGAACACAACTCAAAGGGCATAGCATCTCAAACATCTAAACATCTGTCTGCCCTGGGTGCATTCCGTCCATATCAGGATACAGCCTTAGATATAATGGAATACAAGATCTCATTTTTCAGAGGGAAAAAATGCAGAATAGAAGCAGAGATATGAACTGTGGTCCCAGGTTGTCATGGTAACTGGTCCTTATCCAGAATATGAACAATATGAGGTTCCTGCCCTGTAATTTCTCTGAAAAGGCCTGGAAGGGCCTGCAAGATTGTAGGCAGGGGAGAGGTGAGGGAGGACTGTATCATCAGGGAGCCTCTCCTCTGGGGGCCCCTAATCTGGATCAGAGTGAAGGAGAGCCAGGAAAGGAGGACATGAGGGAGAAAGACAGACAGATGAGAGAGCATGGGGAGAAAAGAGGAGGCTCTGTTGTTAGGAGGAGGCTCTGCTGCTCCTGGTCTCAGACGGACAAACTGAGGCAGGAAGAGGCGCAGGGCCAGAGGGCTCCTCAGCTGAAATCCTAGTTGTGCCATCTGTTGTCTGTGGGTCCTGAACAAGTGGTTTTTACCTCTATGAGCCCGTACTTTCTCCTTGACACAATGGGATGAGAACCCAGATGCTGCAGGGTGGACGTGAGGCTAAATGAAATTCATGTGGAATGTCTCAGGAGAGAGCAGACCTTCCTCTCACCATGGCCTGTTTGGTGAGTCACGGGCTCCTGACGCCCTTCTGTCCTGGGGCAGCTCGGTATTGAGAGCTCCTGCCCTTCTCCAGGGAAAGGGTGTCTGTGCAGGAAGGCAGCCCCCCGTGTCCTCTCAGCTCATCACCCAACTCTGTGCCTGCTTGGCGTTTGGCTGGACTTGCTCCTGGGGCTTCTGGGCATTGAGCCCAGCTCCCTCCTCCTTGACCCTGGAGTGGAGCAAAGAGTGTGTGTGTGTGTGTGTGTGGGGTGTGTGTGTGTGTGTGTGTGTGTGCGCGCATGTATGTGTGGTTGGGAAATGCTTGTCAGTGTGTGGATGAGTGAATGGGTGGGGGTCTTGTGCTAGATGCTTGTAACTGAGAGTGAATAAGTGGGTGTGAGTGAGGGGATTGTGGGTGTGTCACCCTCATGTGCGCACCATAGTTTACAGCCAACAGTGCAAAGAGTGTGTGTGCACAGACTCAAACCACATTCCTAGGGTCAAATCCTCTCTCTCCGCTCTATGACTTTAGGAAGATTACTTTATTGCTTTTTACCTCAATTTCCTTCTTTGTAGCCTGAAGAAATATTAGTAGTCCTTCACATCCTCTTTTAGGATTTTTGTGAATAAAATGAGTTAATATATGTCAAGACCATAACACATATAACACATAGAAGAGTCTATATATTATCATCTATAAATACTCAGTATTGTTATTAATACTACAAAGGACTTTGACTTCTCAGGGAGAAGGAATATATTTCTGTTGTGGCCGTTGCTTCCCCAGCAACCCCGTTTTGTGGGCAGCATGGATCTCATCTGACACCCGAAGACACGGAGCTCTGGGAGGTTTACATCCTCAGGAGCAAAGTCAGGAAAAGGTAGAGCTGGTACCCAAACCAGGGTCCTGTGGCCCCATCAGCACTGAGGGAGAGGAGGAGGAAGGGGCAGCTGCAGCCAGTCTTCAAGGCCCCCTGAGGTCCACTCAAGCAAGGCACACGCCTGTTGGTGAAGCCAGGTGAGGGGCAGCAGGTGGCCAGGTTGTAGAGATGTGTATCAACTTCCCACTTCCCCTCTGCCCACTCCCCTTACCCCCTTTTCTACCCAGAAAACAGGGTTGCTGCTCCAGGAGGACATCACTTTCCTCTTCTCCATAGTTCCTGCCTGGACCAGTGGCAGCAGCCCGCAAGCGTCCGTCCAGTGGAGAAGCGGTGGCCGTAGCTGCAGGAAAGCACCCCACGTCACACGTGTCTAACGAGCAGGTGAGGAGGGAAGGACTTGCTCTCAGGATGCGATGATACCATGGGAGGCCGAAAAGGAGAACCCGAGCTAAACTCGGCTGGGCACTTATCTGCGCATTGATTTGCTCTCGTCCACTCACTCAGTGTCCACCGCTTGCCATGCACTGCTCTAGGTGCTGGGATGCTCCGCGAGCATCAAACAAAAATTGCACCTGTGGAATCACAGACTGTGTTGTCACAGGATCCACAGGCAAAGTAAAGCTGGAGAAGCAGTGTTACCAGGCATCTGGCCCCAGCAGGCAGAAGCGGGAAGTCTGGCTCTGTGGGAGATTCACACTGGACAAGCCTGACCCCGGCTCCTCCATTCCTTACTCCCCTCTTTGTGGCGTGTCCCACCGTGCCGCTGGGGTGTCAGAGGCTCAGTCACTCCCAGCTTGCCTCAGGAGCCCTCCTGCAAGGCCTTCTGTCTCTCTGCAGCCCTTCTCGTTCTCCTGGGCACTGTGATGGCCGGCACCCTCGTGGGTGAAACCAGCAACCAGGCCCAGGGTAAGTTTCAGCTCACCTCTCCTCTACAGAATGAGGTCGGATGAAGAGAGTCCATGGAAGGTGCTAGGGAGCAGGGGTGGGATGGAGGCTGCCAAGTTCCTCTTGATTTCTTCTGGGATATTGGGCAGTTTTCACCACAGGGACTTTTCTTTCTTTTATTTATTTTAGTTGGAGACTAATTATTTTACAATATTGTGGTGGTTTTTGCCGTACATTCACATGAATCAGCCATGGATGTACATGTGTTCCCCATCCTGACCCTTCCTCCTACCTCCCTCCCCCTCCCATCCCTCAGGGTCACCCCAGTGCACCAGCCCTGAGCACCCTGTCTCATGCATCAAACCTGGGCTGGTGATCTATTTCACATATGATAGTATACATGTTTCAATGCTATTCTCTCAAATCATCCCACCCTCGCCTTCTCCCACAGAGTCCAAAAGTCTGTTCTTTACATCTGTGTCTCTCTTGCTGTCTCGCATATAGAGCCATTGTTACCATCTTTCTAAATTCCATATTATACTGTATTGGTGTTTTTCTTTCTGACTTACTTCACTCTATGTAATAGGCTCCAGTTTCATTCACCTCATTAGAACAGATTCAAATGCATTCTTTTTAATAGCTGAGTAATATTCCATTGTGTATATGTACCACAGCTTTTTTATCCATTTGTCTGCCGATGGACATCTAGGTTGCTTCCTTGACTCTCAAAAGGTAATGCTGTGTGTTTTTGTGCTGAGTGCCTCAGTTGTGTCCGACTCTTTGCAACCCCATAGACTGCAGCCCGCCAGGCTCCTCTGTCCCTGGGATTCTCCAGGCAAGAATCCTGGAGTGGGTTGCCGTTTCCTTCTCCATTCCTGGTCACTATCTTGTCCCTAAAAGTCAATGTAGTATAATAACAAAATCCTTATTTTGTTTGTTTGTTCCTTGTTCCCATTCATGCCCAAGTTTCCTGAAACTTTTGGAATTTAGCGTCTTTCTGTAAGTTGTGAGACGAGTGAAGGATGGGACCTGAGATAGTATCTGGATGGGACTGGACTTCAGAACATTCCATCAGGTGACTAGAAGGTTAGGAACTATCAACTCTAGTCCCTCAGGGGACAAGAGGGTACTGATACTGAGTTCAGTCACCAATAGCCGAAGATTCAATCAAATCGCCTGTCTCCAACCCTCAATTAAAACCCACACAGATTGGGTTCAGAGAGCTTCAGAGGAGGTGATAACATCAAGGGTTTGTAAAGGGGAGAGTCCTGAGAGGGTTTGGAGGCTTGGCAGCCTTACTTCCCCATTTCCCCCGTGCTTCTTCTCCATTTCGCTGTCCCTGAGTTTCATGCTTTATAATAACTGAAGACAGTAAGTAAAGGGCTTTCCTCAGTTCTGAGTGGTT
Source organism: Cephalophus harveyi (assembly GCA_006410635.1). Classification (NCBI taxonomy): domain Eukaryota; kingdom Metazoa; phylum Chordata; class Mammalia; order Artiodactyla; family Bovidae; genus Cephalophus; species Cephalophus harveyi. The sequence goes on from SJYT01003328.1 coordinate 26,149, forward strand.
CAAATAAGTTATTGAACTTTGAGGTGAGTCATGGAACCTCTAATTTTGTAGCCAGCGGGTCACACGTGCTAAGTGTGGCCACAGGACTCGTGATGAACACTTGAAGTATGAACAGTCTTCAGGGACCACACCCTCACCCTGTGGGGTCTTTGTCACCTCTGCGGATTTAGTGTCAGAAGTGAACTGACTCCTGGATGCCCATGGGTGTTGGGGAACTGATTGCTGTTGGTAGAGAACCCACTTGTTCAGAGGGACAACACCCAGACTCACTCTTCCCTATCATTTGTGTCTGGTATGAGGTTCAGGTCCCTGGAACTACGTTATCTGGGGAGAGCACTCAGAACCCCTTCCCAGTTCTCTGAATTTTTAGAATTCCTGGCAGAATCACGTACTTGACTAAATGGATTGTGACTTATCCTGATCCTAATACTTACAGGCTTTTTGTTCTGGGGCAAATCATCTGCAGCTTCCTCTCCTCAACAGGGGGACCTGTTTTTTTTGAAAGGATTACCAGTCATGAATATAAAGAATTTGCACATTGAGTTTTTTTGAAAGGATTACCAGTCATGAATATAAAGAATTTGCACATTCGTGGTCCATGATGGTTCACTTTCCACCAAAATATTTTACTCCAAAGACTTGTCTACCTACATTTCCTCACTATCCCTCTAAAAATAATTCATCTGTCAGATGAAATCTTTCATCTGACGATGAAATCTGTCAGATGATCATTTCTCTGTTATGAAATTAATCGGAATGTGGAGTGACAACTGTATTTCTTACCTTTGGAGACAACTGCAGGAAGAGCTGGAAATGCAGTACTTCTGAGTGTTTGCTCAAGGTGCAAAGACCGTTATTTCCAGGCTGGTACAATGTAGTCAAATCTCAATGCACCTCAGTTTGTTGTCCAGTCAGACTATTATTTCATTTCCATATCAGCATATACGATGTTAGAGAGATACGTTATTATACAGACAAGTGAAAGAAAGTGAAAACATTAATTACTCAGTCAGATCTGACTCTTTGTGACCCCCATGAACTGTAGCCCCTCCAGGCTCTTCTATCCACGGACTTTGCCAGACAAGAATACTGGAGTGGGTAGCCCTTCCCTTCTCCGGGGATCATCTTATCCCAGTGATCAAACCCAGGTCTCCTGCACTGAAGGCATTCTTTACCATTGAGACATGAGGGAAGCCATATCTATCTATCTATCTATAAACATACACAGCCCTCATTATCAAATAGACTAGCATAAATTTTAATATATTCAGACTCTTCAATAACTGTACACTTGGCATGAATGTGACATGGAGATTCATTTATTTCACAAATATTTATCCTTTTTGTCCCAGAAGTTATATTTCTTTGTGTAGAAAAACAGCTCTAAACAGAATATAATAAAAGAGTGTGCTATCTAAGAGGCTGACAGACAATGAAGATGGGGAAAATCCTATGCCAGGTCGTGATGAGTGTTGTCAGGAAAGAGAGTGATGGGGATTCAAGGGGCTGAAGAGGGTCAGGGAAACACCCTGGAATAAGGTGACCTTGAACAGAGGCTGCCAAAAATGAGCCTGGTGTGTTTGAGCAGCAGCCAGAACCAGGGTGGCTGGAGCTGAGTGGGAGAGGGGAGGGGAGTGGAAGGGGATGAGGCAGAGAGGCCACAGGGGCAGGTCATGAGGTGCCTTCGAGGACTTTGTAAGAATCTGAATTTGACTCTGAGAGAGCTGGGGAGTCACTGAGGGACTGGCCACGGAAGCCATGTGATAGGACTCAAGCTGAAACGGGAAGCCTGAGGCTGCAGAGTGGAGAGTGCCCGCTAGGAACCAAGGGCAGTGGCCCAGGCCCCGGGCAGGCTCTGCAGTGGCCCAGTGAGCCACGGTGCGGCGGGCACCTGTGTTATTCCTCGGGCAGATCGCAGGGCTTAGAAGAACATGAACGACTTGCTCTGTTGAGGTTTCTCTGGAGGCTTCCTCACATATCACGAATCATTCAATCTTCAGGCATTTGTGATGGGTTCACCCTCCACCCCTCTCCCCTCCCTGAGGTGCGGGTGCAGGAAAAGATGGAAATGAACATTCCCACTCCCCTAATCAAATGTTGGTTACCCTGACAACACACTCCATCCTTGGTTTAGGCTGTGTGTTTTTTTTAAATTAAAAAGTTAATTAATTTATTTTAATTGGAGGCTAATTACTTTATAATATTGTAGTGGTTTTTCAGGCTGAGTGTTCACTAATCACCTCCCTCACATGATAAAAGACTCCTTGTTGCTGTCATCTCTCAGGAAACTTCAGCAGTGTTAGGAGCTCTGTGTCAGAAATAGGAAGAAGACCAAATTAATATTTCTTTATAGTCACAGTATCAATATAACCTCAATATTCCATGATTCCAGTGCTCATGCTGTGATCAGAGTGAACACACTGGAGGGTCACAGCCCAGGAGGACATCAGCTTCCCCAACCAAATTCCTGCCTGGACCAGTGTCTGGTAAAGAGCACGCATCCATCCAGTGTAAAAGCCGTGACAGTTGTTGCAGGAAGGTGGCCTGTGTCACACCTGTCATCTGAGCTAGGTGAGGGGGGTCAGGGCATTGAGGTGAGATGACACGTGCAGGAAGCTGAAAGGAGGACATACGCTAACACACTGCTGATCACTTATCTGCCCATTATCTGCTCGCATCCACTCATGAACATTCATTACATGCCATCTACTGTTCTAGGTGCTGGGACTTTCCCTGAGTGACATATTGGAATCACAATCTGTGTTTACAGACACCCACAGGCATAGTCAAGTCTAAAAACTGCTATTAATGGAACTTAAGCCTCTGCAGAGAAAAGCAGGAGGCATGCTTAGGTAAGGAGATTGGGCAATAAAAAGGACTTACACAACTCCTCCCCTTCCCCACTCTCCTCCTCATCACCTGAGGTCACCCCCTAGCTAGGATGTTAAGAACTCGGTCCATCCCCAGCATCCTCAGGAGCCCTCCTGCAAGACCACAAAGATGAGCCAGCTCTGCCTCTCTGCAGCCCTTCTGGTCCTCCTGGTCAGTCTGGTGGATAGCACCCCAGTGTTTAGAAACAATATTCAGGACCAAGGTATGTCTGGACTCACCTCTCCTCTACAGGTTCCAGGGAATGATGGGAGGCCATCAAAGGGGTGAGGGGTGGGGGGAAGGTGAGAGGTCGTGCTGCCAACCCTCTCTGGATTTCTCCTGTCCTGTGGGGCAGGATTTTTGTTATTTTGGTTTGGCTGCATTGGTCTTCGGAGAAGGCAATGGCACCCCACTCCAGTACTCTTGCCTGGAAAATCCCATGGACGGAGGAGCCTGGTGAGCTGCAGTCCATGGGGTCGCTGAGTCGGACACGACTGAGTGACTTCACTTTCACTTCTCACTTTCATGCATTGGAGAAGGAAATGGCAACCCACTCCAGTGTTCTTGCCTGGAGAATCCCAGGGACAGGGGAGCCTGGTGGGCTACCGTCTATGGGGTCGCACAGAGTCGGACACGACTGAAGTGACTCAGCAGCAGCAGCATTGGTCTTCCTCAATAGATGAGGACATTCTCTAGTTCTGGAGTCTACTCTCCGGTTGTGGTGTGTGAGCTTCTTGTTGGGGTGGCTTCTCATGTTGCAAAGCCGGGGGTCTAGGCATCTGGGCTCACCAGTTGCAGTTCACCTGCCTCGTTGTGCCGAGGCACGTGGAATATTCCCAAATCAGGGTTCAAACTCATCAACACTGCAGTGGCAGACAGATTCTTAACTATTGCACCCCAAGGAAGTCTGAAGTTGCAAGTATTGAGCTCCACTGATATGAATGTCATGAGTAAATATATTACGTATGTAGGGCTTCCCTGGTGCTTAGATGGTAAAGCGTCTGCCTACAATGCAGGAGACCCGGGTTCGATCCCTGGGTTGGGAAGATCTCCTGGAGAAGGAAATGGCAACCCACTCCAGTACTCTTGCCTGGAAAATTCCACGGACGGAGGAGCCTGAGAGGCTACAGTTCATGGGGTCGCAGAGTCAGACACGACTGAGTGACTTCAATCTCAATGTCAATGTCATGGAATTGGATGGTGTTGATGGAGAAGCCATGTGTTTCATATTGGGAAAAAACTGAGACTCCCCCTCCCCTGTGATTTGGAGGCTCAGGTGAGGCTTGGGGAGAGGTGAATTGGATAGTAGGACCCTGGATCCAGAAGCTCTGTATTTTTAAGTTCCTAGCAAATCAATAGTGTATCAAATGGATTGTGACCTGACAGTATCTTGTCCTGACCAGGCCATCCACATGCTTGTTTCCTGGGGCAAGTCATCTACAGTTTCCTCTTCAGATTAAGGGAAACATGGTCCATGAGTTCTTTGAACAGACAATGAGCCAGAAATGTAAACAACTTATTCACATGTCACAGCCAGATTTGTCCATTTTCTACCACAATATATGAATCTGAAAAAAATTTTCTCTACTAGCTTGCTTTACCAACTGAAAATATTTATCAACTAATGATTATTCATCTGTTATTAAAACTAACCAAAAGATGTGGAACCATGGAGAAGAGCAATTGCAGGGAGAGCAAGAAACACAGCCCTCTTGTGGTAGGCTGTGGCATGAAGACTGAGACATTACGAAAGTCTCCAAGCCCTTTCCCTTGTCTTTTTTGACTGTTATTTTCTTATCCATGTTTGATCCTTTCCCTGTTTCATGGACCAGGCCTCCTGAAACTTTTGTAACTTACTCCCTTTCACAGGTGAGAAGATGATTTTCAGAAGACAACACGAAAAACACACAGTACAGGAATTCCCAACACAAATACTCAAAAAGGAGAATAAAGGTTTGTGGTTATTGCACCTCTGAGGAGAAGGAATGGCACTAAGATTGACATCAATCACCTTTGGCTAATGATTCAATCAGTAAGACTATTTCTTTTCTTTTTTTTACTTTACAATATTTTATTGGTTTTGCCATACATTGACATGAATCTGCCATGGTGTACATGTGTTCCCCATCCTGAACCCCACTCCCACCTCCCTCCCCATACCATCCCTCTGGGTCATCCCAGTGCACTAGCCCCGAGCACCCTGTATCATGCATCAAACCTGGACTGGCGATTTGTTTCACATATGACAATATACATGTTTCAATGCCATTCTTCCATTCTTCCATCACACCTTCGCCCTCTCCCACAGAGTCCAAAAGACTGTTCTATACATCTGTATCTCTTTTGCTGTCTCACATACAGGGTTATCATTACCATCTTTCTAAATTCCATATATATGCATTAGTATACTGTATTGGTGTTTTTCTTTCTGGCTTACTTCATTCTGTATAATAGGCTCCAGTTTCATCCACTTCATTAGAACTGATTCAAATGTATTCTTTTTAATGGCTGAGTAATACTCCATTGTGTATATGTACCATAGCTTTCTTATCCATTCGTCTGCTGATGGATAGGTTGCTTCCATGTCCTGGCTATTATAAACAGTGCCGTGATGAACATTGGGGTACACGTGTCTCTTTCAACTCTGGTTTCCTCAGTGTGTATGCCCAGCAGTGGGATTGCTGGGTCGTAAGGCAGTTCTATTTCCAGTTTTTTAAGGAATCTCCACACTGTTCTCCATAGTGGCTGTACTAGTTTGCATTCCCACCAACAGTGTAAGAGGGTTCCCTTTTCTCCACACCCTCTCCAGCATTTATTGCTTGCAGACTTTTGGATTGCAGCCATTCTGACTGGCATGAGGTGGTACCTCATTGTGGTCTTGATTTGCATTTCTCTGATAATGAGTGATGTTGAGCATCTTTTCATGTGTTTGTTAGCCATCTGTATGTCTTCTTTGGAGAAATGTCTGTTTAGTTCATTGGCCCATTTTTTTGATTGGGTCATTTATTTTTCTGGAATTGAGCTGCAGAAGTTGCTTGTATATTTTTGAGATTAGTTGTTTGTCAGTTGCTTCATTTGCTATTATTTTCTCCCATTCTGAAGGCTGTCTTTTCACTTTGCTTATAGTTTCCTTCGTTGTGCAGAAGCTTTTAATTTTAATTAGATCCCATTTGTTTATTTTTGCTTTTATTTCCAGTATTCTGGGAGGTGGATCATAGAGGATCCTGCTGTGATTTATGTCGGAAAGTGTTTTGCCTATGTTCTCCTCTAGGAGTTTTATAGTTTCTGGTCTTACGTTTAGATCTTTAATCCATTTTGAGTTTATTTTTGTGTGTGGTGTTAGAAAGTGATCTAGTTTCATTCTTCTACAAGTGGTTGACCAGTTTTCCCAGCACCACTTGTTAAAGAGATTGTCTTTACTCCATTGTATATTCTTGCCTCCTTTGTCGAAGATAAGGTGTCCATAGGTGTGTGGATTTATCTCTGGGCTTTCTATTTTGTTCCATTGATCTATATTTCTGTCTTTGTGCCAGTACCATACTGTCTTGATGACTGTGGCTTTGTAGTAGAGCTTGAAGCCAGGCAGGTTGATTCCTCCAGTTCCATTCTTCTTTCTCAAGATTGCTTTGGCTATTCGAGGTTTTTTGTATTTCCATACAAATCTTGAAATTATTTGTTCTAGTTCTGTGAAAAATACCGCTGGTAGCTTGATAGGGATTGCATTGAATCTGTAGATTGCTTTGGGTAGTATACTCATTTTCACTATATTGATTCTTCCGATCCATGAACACGGTATATTTCTCCATCTATTAGTGTCCTCTTTGATTTCTTTCATCAGTGTTTTATAGTTTTCCATATATAGGTCTTTAGTTTCTTTAGGTAGATATATTCCTAAGTATTTTATTCTTTTCGTTGCAATGGTGAATGGAATTGTTTCCTTAATTTCTTTTTCTACTTTCTCATTATTAGTGTATAGGAATGCAAGGGATTTCTGTGTGTTGATTTTATATCCTGCAACTTTACTATATTCATTGATTAGCTCTAGTAATTTTCTGGTGGAGTCTTTAGGATTTTCTATGTAGAGGATCATGTCATCTGCAAACAGTGAGAGTTTTACTTCTTCTTTTCCAATTTGGATTCCTTTTATTTCTTTTTCTGCCCTGATTGCTGTGGCCAAAACTTCCAGAACTATGTTGAATAGTAGCGGTGAAAGTGGGCACCCTTGTCTTGTTCCTGACTTTAGGGGAAATGCTTTCAGTTTTTCACCATTGAGGATAATGTTTGCTGTGGGTTTGTCATATATAGCTTTTATTATGTTGAGGTATGTTCCTTCTATTCCTACTTTCTGGAGAGTTTTTATCATAAATGGATGTTGAATTTTGTCAAAGGCCTTCTCTGCATCTATTGAGATAATCATATGGCTTTTATTTTTCAATTTGTTAATGTGGTGAATTACATTGATTGATTTGCGGATATTGAAGAATCCTTGCATCCCTGGGATAAAGCCCACTTGGTCATGGTGTATGATCTTTTTAATGTGTTGTTGGATTCTGATTGCTAGAATTTTGTTAAGGATTTTTGCATCTATGTTCATCAGTGATATTGGCCTGTAGTTTTCTTTTTTGGTGACATCTTTGTCAGGTTTTGGTATTAGGGTGATGGTGGCCTCATAGAATGAGTTTGGAAGTTTACCTTCCTCTGCAATTTTCTGGAAGAGTCTCAGTAGGATAGGTGTTAGCTCTTCTCGAAATTTTTGGTAGAATTCAGCTGTGAAGCCGTCTGGACCTGGGCTTTTGTTTGCTGGAAGATTTCTGATTACAGTTTCAATTTCCTTGCTTGTGATGGGTCTGCTAAGATTTTCTATTTCTTCCTGATTCAGTTTTGGAAAGTTGTACTTTTCTAAGATTTTGTCCATTTCTTCCAAGTTGTCCATTTTATTGGCATATAATTGCTGATAATAGTCTCTTATGATCTTTTGTATTTCTGAGTTGTCTGTTGTGATCTCTCCATTTTCATTTCTAATTTTATTGATTTGATTTTTCTCTCTTTGTTTCTTGATGAGTCTGGCTAATGGTTTGGCAATTTTATTTATCCTTTCAAAGAACCAGCTTTTTGCTTTCTTGATTTTTGCTATGGTCTCTTTCGTTTCTTTTGCATTTATTTCTGCCCTAATTTTTAAGATTTCTTTCCTTCTACGAACTCTGGGGTTCTCCATTTCTTCCTTTTCTAGTTGCTTTAGGTGTAGAGTTAGGTTATTTATTTGACTTTTTTCTTGTTTCTTGAGGTATGCCTGTATTGCTCTGATCCTTCCTTTTAGCACTGTTTTTACAGTGTCCCATAGGCTTTGAGTTGTTATATTTTTGTTTTCATTCATTTTTCTGCATATTTTTATTTCTTTTTTGATTTCTTCTGTGATTTGTTGGTTATTCAGCAGAGTGTTTTTCAGCCTCCATATGTTGGAATTTTTAATAGCTTTCCTCCTGTAATTGAGATCTAATATTACTGCATTGTGGTCAGGAAAGATGCTTGGAATGGTTTCAATTTTTTTTGAATTTACAAGGCTAGATTTATGGCCCAAGATGTGATCTATCCTGGAGAAGGTTCCATGTGCACTTGAGAAAAAGGTGAAATTTATTGTTTTGGGGTGAAATGTCCTATAGATGTCAATTAGGTCTAACTGGTCTATTGTATGATTTAAAGTTTGTGTTTTCTTGTTTATTTTCTGTTTAGTTGATCTATCCATTAGTATGCATGGGGTATTAAAGTCTCCCACTATTATTGTGCTATAGTTAATTTCCCCTTTCATACTTGTTAGCATTTGTCTTACATATTGCGGTGCTCCTATGTTGGGTGTATATATATTTATAATTGTTATATCTTCTTCTTGGATTGATCCTTTGATCATTATGTAGTGGCCTTCTTTGTCTCTTTTCACAGTCTTCACTTTAAAGTCTATTTTATCGGATATGAGTATAGCTACTCCTGCTTTCTTTTGGTCTCTATTTGCGTGGAGTATCTTTTTCCAGCCCCTCACTTTCAGTCTGTATGTGTCCCTTGTTTTGAGGTGGGTCTCTTGTAGAGAACATATATAGGGGTCTTGTTTTTGTATCCATTCAGCTAGTCTTTGTCTTTTGGTTGGGGCATTCAACCCATTTACATTTAAGTTAATTATTGATAAGTATGATCCCATTGCCATTTACTTTATTGTTTTGGGTTAGAGTTTATACACCCTTTCTGTGTTTTCTGTTTAGGGAAGACCCTTTAGCATTTGTTGGAGAGCTGGTTTGGTGGTGCTGAATTCTCTCAGCTTTTGCTTGTCTATAAAGCTTTTGATTTCTCTTTCATATTTGAATGAGATCCTTGCTGGGTACAGTAATCTGGGTTGTAGGTTATTTTGTTTCATCACTTTAAGTATGTCTTGCCATTCCGTCCTGGCCTGAAGAGTTTCTATTGAAAATCAGCTGTTATCCTTATGGGAATCCCCTTGTGTGTTATTGTTTTTCCCTTTCTGCTTTTAATATTTGTTTTTTTGTGTGTGTGTGTTTGATCTTTGTTAGCTTGATTAATATGTGTCTTGGGGTGTTTCGCCTTGGGTTTATCCTGTTTGGGACTCTCTGGGTTTCTTAGGCTTGGGTGATTATTTCCTTCCCCATTTTAGGGAAGTTTTCAAGTATTATCTCCTCAAGTATTTTCTCATGGTCTTTCTTTTTGTCTTCTTCTTCTGGGACTCCCATGATTCGAATGCTGGGGTGTTTAACATTGTCCCAGAGATCTCTGAGATTGTCATCATTTCTTTTAATTCGTTTTTCTTCTTTCCTCTCTGCTTCATTTATTTCTACCATTCTATCTTCTACTTCTCTAATCTTATTTTCTGCCTCCATTATTCTACTCTTGGTTCCCTCCAGAGTGTTTTTGATCTCATTTATTGCATTATTCATTATATATTGACTCTTGTATTTCTTCTAGGTCCTTGCTAAACCTTTCTTGCATCTTCTCAATCCTTTTCTCCAGGCTATTTATCTGTAACTCCATTTTGTTTTCAAGATTTTGGATCATTTTCAATATCATTATTTGGAATTCTTTATCAGGTAAATTCCTTATCTCTTCCTCTTTTGTTTGGTTTGGTTGGCATTTATCCTGTTCCTTTACCTGCTGGGTATTTCTGTGCCTTTTCATCTTGTTTAGATTGCTGTGTTTGGGGTGGCCTTCCCATATTCTGGCAGTTGGTGGTTCCTCTTTATTGTGGAGTTTCCTTACTGTGGGTGGGGTTGGATGGGTGGCTTGTCATGGTTTCCTGGTTAGGGAAGCTTGTGTAGGTGTTCTGGTGGGTGGAGCTGGATTTCTCCTCTATGGAGTGCAATGAAGTGTCCAGTAATGAGTTATGAGATCTCAATGAGTTTGGAGTGACTTTGGGCAGCCTGTATTTGAAGCTCAGGGCTATGTTGCTGTGTTGCTGGAGAATTTGCATGGTATGTCTTGCTTTGGAACTTGTTGCCCCTTGGGTGGTGCTTGGTTTCAGTGTAGGTATGGAGGCATTTGATGAGCCCCCATCGATTAATGTTCCCTGGAGTCAGGAGTTCTCTGGTGTTCTCAGGATTTGGACTTAAGCCTCCTGCCACTGGTGTTTGTCTTATTCTTAGAGTAGCCTCAAGACATCTCCATCTATACTTCGCTTTCAGATAGTTCCTTGATCCAGCTTATACTTCTCAAGATCTATAGGCCCTTCCCTATGTAGTCGGTGCTAACTACAGGGTTTTAATCTATTGCACCTGTCACTTCCAAGGTGGTTCCCTCTGTTTTCGCTTCTGTTTGCTGGTCTCTTCAGTGTCTAATTTCTGCCCTGACACAAGAGGGCGGTGGTGGGCACTTTTTTAGGCTCACTTGTTCAGTCGTGCTGTGGGGAGGGAGGAAGGCTGCAAACAGACATCACTGGCATGTGTGGGGAGTGCTCGCAGTGTCTCGGCCACACTGGGTTTGCCCCTGCTCACAGCTGTGAGCTTTCCCTGTCTATACTGCTTAGGCTCTAGGTTGCTCCACCGGGAACCGTCTGAGGCTGGCCCTGGGCTGCATACACCTCCCAGGTCTAAGCCGCTCAGGTTCAGGCACTTGGGTAGTCCTCAAAGGTGCAGACTCGGTTGGGCCTGCATTTCGTGCCCTTCCCAGGTCCAAGCAGCTCAGGTGACCAGGTGTTTGGTGAGTGTGGTCGCTGTGACTTATCGCCTCCCCTGTCCCTGCCGCTCGGTTTTCTGGGTGTGCAATGGGCGCACCTACTCAGGCGGATGTCAACTGTCCAGAATCTCAAGAAGTCTTGGTTAGCAATGAAGCCTGCTTGCAGTAGGGTAGATGATGCCTCTCTGTGGCCGCGATTGCCCCCTTCCAGCTCTGGCTGCCCTCGCCTGCCTGTCTCCTGTGGGGGATGGACTGGTCCGCAGCTGGCTAGCTCTGCTCAGTCCTTTGTACTGGGAGCGGGCCTGGCAGTGTCTTAGGTTAGGGCTTTTCACGTGGTAGCTATCCCACAGTCTGGTTTGCTATCTCAAGTTAGTTCCCTCAGACTGCCCTCAGGGCATTCAGGCCTGGTCCTTACTCTGAGCAATGCAGCCTGCGCCTCCCTGCCCAGCCCCCGCTTGTTTGTGGCAGATGCAGGCGTCTACGCTGCTTCTCCACTGAGAGTTACCATTGGGCACGTAATCTGTGGGTTTTAATTATTTATTTATTTTTCCTCCGGGTTATGTTGCCCTCTGAGGTTCCAAGGCTCACCACAGACTTGTCAGTGAGAGTGTTTCCTGGTGTTTGGAAACTTCTCTCTTTTTAAAGACTCCCTTCCCGGGACGGATCTCCATCCCTACCTCTTTTGCCTCTCTTTTTGTCTTTTATATTTTTTCCTACCTCCTTTCGAAGACAATGGGCTGCTTTTCTGGGTGCCTGATATCTTCTGTTGGCATTGAGAAGTTGTTTTCTGGAATTTACTCAGCATTCAAATGTTCTTTTGATGAATTTGTGGGGGAGAAAGTGGTCTCCCGTCCTATTCCTCTGCCACCTTAGGACCGCCCCCAAGCCTATTTCTTGAAGCCCCAAAGAAGTCCATGAATATTTTGACTCAGAGGGTTTTCCAGGTGATGAACACAAGTACGTGATGTGAGGGTGCTGTGCTCACTAGGGCATGGATGCTCCACACACCTCCACTCCCCTTTGTCTTACACATCTCCTCATTTCACTGTTTGTGAGCTTTATGTGTCTGTTCATCTGAGAAGAGTAAGTATGGGCTTTCCTAAGTTTGGGTGTCAATTCCTTTCTGTTATTGAATGTAGAGGGGCGATCATGGAACCTCCACATTTTGGCCATTTGGTCACGAACATAAATAACTCAGGATCAAGTGGCTGGCACTAAAGTGAGGGCACTTTTGAGCCCTCAGTGGGTGGAATCTGCACTAAATGCACTGATTTCATATCAGACGTCAATTGACCAGGGGACACCCTGTATGTCTTTGGGGAATTGATTGATGTTGGTAGAGACATCACATATTTGGTGTGACATCATTCACTCTGCTCTGTGATTCGAGGGCTCAGGTGAGGCTTGAGGCCTGGAATAAGTAGACACTCTATCCAGAAACTCTTACAAATAAGCTGTATTTTCAGAATTCCTGGTAGAATCATGTATTGTGTTAGGTAGATTGTAATATCATAGTAAGTAGTTTTGACCCTACCACCCACAACTTTTGTCCTGGGTCAAGTCATCTACAGTTTCCTCAGCTGAACAGATTACCAATCATGAGTGTAAAGAATTTGTTCATATTTAATGACTAATTTTATCATTTTCCACCAACATGTTAATCTGAAGAAGTTTATCCTTTTACCTCCTGTGGGGAAGAAAACATATTGAGGTGTCAAATAATGATTATTCCTCTATTATTAAAATAAGCAGAAAGACCTGGGACCACTGAGAAGCAACCGCAGGGCCCCAAGAAACACAGCCCTTGTGTGGTTTGGCTCGTGGGATCAAGGCTGAGACAATATGAGTAAAGCCTCCTGGCCTTCTCCCATGTCCTCTTTTGACTATTATTTTAATATTTGTATTTGATCCATATTTCATCCTTGTCCTGGTTCATTGCCCCAGCCTCCTGAAACTCTTGGAATTTACTTTCTTTGCTAGGTCATGAGACCACTCAGGGAAAGCAACCCAGGAAATCTTCAGGTACTGGGGGGGTCTTCCCCAAAACTCCAATACCTAGTTAGAATTTTGAAACTTCACCACTTTCTTGCTAGCACCTCTGGGAAGAGGGGCAGGACCTGAGATTCAGATCAGTCAGCAAAGGCCACTAACTTAGTAAATATGGCTATTTATTGGAAACTTCCATAAAAATCCATAAATATTTGGGTTCAGAGAGGTTTCAGGGTTAATGATCACCCGTAAAGACTATTTTATTATCCTCTCAGCAAACTGAAGGTTAGAGGGAGATTGATCATTATATCAATGTGCCCCATCATCAAGGTGATTGTGTACTACAAGGAAATCAATTATATCCTTTGTATTTAAGGACCTTGCACTTGTTGAGAGAATGAAAATGGGAATTATCAAGTCCCTACAAAGCATGGTGCTTGGGGGTGGGGAAACATGGCAAAATAACTTGCTTTCCAGAAGGGAGACATAAAATGGCAAAGGGGAGAAATGTTACGGTGGGTTATCAGTTTCTGGAAGGTAGAGAGTGAGGCAGAGAAAGGAAGCTGCGCTTTTTGTCTAAAGGGCCAGGGAAACCCTTTGTGATGGGGAGGTGTTGAGAAGAGACTGCAGAAGTAACGTGCCTGCTGTGCTTTGAGCAGCAGAAGGGACCAGGGTTGCTGGAGATGAGTATGTGTAGGTGAGGGGAAAAGAGCAGAAGGGGATGAGGCACAGACGCCTCTTTGAACAGATTACCAACCATGAATATAATGATTTGTAAACGGAGCAGGAACTGTGGAAAATTCTGAAAGAGATGGGAATACCAGACCACCTAACCTGCCTCTTGAGAAATCTGTATGCAGGCCAGGAAGCAACAGTTAGAACTGGACATGGAACAACAGACTGGTTCCAAATAGGAAAAGGAGTACGTCAAGGCTGTATATTGTCACCCTGCTTATTTAACTTCTATGCAGAGTACATCACGAGAAACGCTGGACTGGAAGAAACACAAGTTGGAATCAAGATTGCCGGGAGAAATATCAATAACTTCAGATATGCAGATGACACCACCCTTATGGCAGAAAGTGAAGAGGAGCTAAAAAGCCTCTTGATGAAAGTGAAAGAGGAGGGCGAAAAAGTTGGCTTAAAGCTCAACATTCAGAAAACGAAGATCATGGCATCTGGTCCCATCACTTCATGGGAAATAGATGGGGAAACAGTGGAAACAGTGCCAGACTTTATTTTTTTGGGCTCCAAAATCACTGCTGATGGTGACTGCAGCCATGAAATTAGAAGACGCTTACTCCTTGGAAGAAAAGTTATGTCCAACCTAGATAGCATTTTCAAAAGCAGAGACATTACTTTGCCGACTAAGGTCCGTCTAGTCAAGGCTATGGTTTTTCCTGTGGTCATGTATGGATGTGAGAGTTGGACTGTGAAGAAGGCTGATCGCCGAAGAATTGATGCTTTTGAACTGTGGTGTTGGAGAAGACTCTTGAGAGTCCCTTGGACTGCAAGGAGATCCAACCAGTCCATTCTGATCAACCCTGGGATTTCTTTGGAAGGAATGATGCTAAAGCTGAAACTCCAATACTTTGGCCACCTCATGTGAAGAGTTGACTCATTGGAAAATACTCTGATGCTGGGGGGGATTGGGGGCAGGAGGAGAAGGGGTCGACCGAGGATGAGATGGCTGGATGGCATCACTGACTCGATGGACGTGAGTCTGAGTGAACTCCGAGAGATGGTGATGAACAGGGAGGCCTGGCGTGCTGCGATTCATGGGGTCACAAAGAGTCGGACACGACTGAGCGACTGAACTGAACTGAAAGGGAGCAGGTCATGAGGAGCCTTGCAGGGCTTTATAAGAATCAGAATTCGACTGTCAGAGAAAAGGGGACTCCCTGAAGAATTGGTCTCCTGGGAGCCATGGGGTAAGACTGAATTAAGAGAATCCTTGAGGCTGCAGTGCAGAGAGGGGCCTCTAGGGAGTAAAGAGCAGAGACAGAGCCCCAGTGATTAGGCTACTGCAGTCGTTCACATGGAGTGTTTATTTATATTTTTCCCTGGGTGGGTCCCATGTCTTTTGAATAACATGAATGTCTTGTTCTGTTGAAGTTTCTATGGAGGCTTCATTTCCTAGTCATGATGCATTAAATCATTAGCCATTGGAGATTGTTCAACAGATGGTTCCATTACCCTCCCTGAGGTTGAGGCTTCCCTGTCCATCACCAACTCCTAAAGTTTACTCAAACTCATGTCCATTCAGTCAGTGATGCCATCCAACCATCTCATCCTCTGTCGTCCTCTTTTTCTCCTGCGCTCAGTCTTGCCCAGAAAGAGAGTCTTTTCCAGTGAGTCAGCTCTCCAAATCAGGTGGTCAAAATATTGGTGTTTCTGCTTCAGCATCAGTCCTTCCAATGAATATTCAGGACTGATTTTCTTTACGATGGACTGGTTTGATCTCCTTGCAGTCCAAAGGACTCTTATGAGTCTTCTCCAACACCTCAGTTCAGAGGCATTAGTTCTTCGGCGCTCAGCTTTCTTTATATTCCAACTCTCACATCCATACATGACTACTGAAAAAACCATAGCTTTGACTAGACAGACCTTTGTTGGCAAAGTAATGTCTCTGCTTTTTAATATGCTATCTAGGTTGGTCATAGCTTTTTTTCCCCAAGGGGCATGCATCTTTTAATTTCATGGCTGCAGTCACCATCTGCAGTGATTTTGGAGCCCAGGAAAATAAAGTCTGTCACTGTTTCCATTGTTTCTGCATCTATTTGCCATAAAGTGATCAGACTGGATGCCATGATCTTAGTTTCCTGAATGCCGAGTTTTAAGCCAACTCTTTCACTCTCCTCTTTCACTTTGATTAAGAGGCTCCTTAGTTTCTCTTTGCTTTCTGCCATAAGGGTGGTGTCATCTGCATATCTTAGGTTACTGATATTTCTTCCGGCAATCTTGATTCCAGCTTGTGCTTCCTCCAGGCTGTCATTTTGCATGATGTACTTGGCATATAAGTTAAATAAGCAGGGTGACAATAGACAGCCTTGACATACTCCTTTCCCCATTTGGAACCAGTCTGCTTTTCTATGTGCAGTTCTAACTGTTGCTTCTTGACTTGCATACAGATTTCTCAAGAGGCAGGTCAGGTGGTCTGGTATTCCCATTTCTTGAAGAATTTTCCACAGTTTGTTGTGATCCTCACAGTCAAGGGCTTTGTTGTAGTCAATAAAGCAGAAATAGATGTTTTTCTGTAACTCTCTTGCTTTTTTGATGACCCATTGGATGTTGGCAATTTGATCACTGGTTCCTCTGCCTTTACTAAATCCAGCTTGAACATCTGGAAGTTCTCTGTTCACATACTGTTGAAGCCTGACTTGGATTTTGAGCATTTCTTTGCCCTTGTGTGAGATGAGTGCAATTGTGCTGTAGTTTGAGCATTCTTTGGCATTGCGTTTCTTTGGATTGGAATGAAAACTGACCTTTTCCAGTCCTGTGGCCACTGCTGAGTTTTCCAAATTAGCTGGCATATTGAGTACAGCACTTTCACAGCATCATCTTTCAGGATTTGAAATAGCTTAACTGGAGTTCCATCATCTCCACTAGCTTTGTTCATAGTGATGCTTCCTAAGGCCCACTTGAATTTGCATTCAAGGATGTCTGGCTCTAGTCCAGTGATCACATCATCATTTTTATCTGGGTCTTGAATATCTTTTTTTTTTTCTTTATTATTTATTTATCTTTTTACTTTACAATATTGCATTGGTTTGTGTAGTTCTTCTGTGTATTCTTGCCACCTCTTCTTTATATCTTCTGCTTCTGTTAGGTCCATACCATTTCTGTTCTTTATTGTGCCCATCTTTGCATGAAATATTCCTTTGGTATTTCTATTGAAGAACTCTCTAGTCTTTCCCATTATGTTGTTTTCCTCTATTTCTTTGCATTGACCACTGAGGAAGGCTTTCTTATCTCTCCTTGCTATTCTTTGGAACTCTGCATTCAAATGGTTATATCTTTCCTTTTCTCCTTTGCCTTTAGCTTCTCTTTTTTTCTCAGCTATTTGTAAGGCCTCCTCAGACAACCATTTTGCCTTTTTGTATTTCTTTTTATTGTGGATGGTCTTGATCACTGCCTCCTGTACAATGTCACAAGCCTCCATCCATAGTTGTTCAGGCACTCTATCAGATTTAATTCCTTGAATCTGTCACTTTCACTGTATAATCGTTAGGGATTTGAGTTATGTCATACCTGAATGGTCTTGTGGTTTTCCCTACTTTCTTTTATTTAAGTCTTAATTTTGCAATAAGGAGTTAATGATCTTAGCCCCAGTCAGCTCTCAGTCTTGTTTTTGCTGACTGTCTAAAGCTTCTCCATCTTTGGTTGCAAAGAATACAATCAATGTGATTTTGGTATTGACCATCTGGTGATGTCCACGTGTAGAGTCTTCTCTTGTCTTGTTGGAAGAGGGTGTCTGGTATGAGAACATTACCTAGTCATGATGTATTAAATCATTAGCCATTGGATATTGTTCAATAGATGGTTCCATCACCCTCCCTGAGGTTGAGGGAAAGTGTGGGTTGGTAGATAAAACACCACGGAAGAGGGTAGAAATGAAATTTCCCACTCTCCTATAGGCAGTCCTTTCCTGTGCAATCAGAGCCCACTCTGGCTGATGAGGGTATTAACAGACTCACTGATTTCACATACCAACAGACACTTTTATTGTTTTTGTCACATGAGAAATACCAAGATTTTTAGAAACAGTGTCAGAGAAAAGATGAAAAGACAATTATATGTATTTCCTCTTATGATCACAATATCATTAGTATCATTATTCACTTTACAGAATCCCATGAGGTAAACAAAGTAAACAATGTGGTATGCTTTTTTTAAAATGCCTTTTTCCTTTATAGCATGATTCCTTCACAATTTTTATGAGTAATGAAATGTTTTTACCATATAGATCAGTGGAGAGAACATTAATAGTCTTATAAAACTTAGGTATCTATACCCAATAATTATTGACATATAAGGAATATTTTTTACCTGTGACCTCTTTTTATTGCTGTAGAGCTGTGGGTTTTTTTGAGCACTTATGCGTTTGTTTGGGTGGACTGGTGATTAGTTGTGGGTCCGAGGCTCAGTAATTATGGCCTGCTGACTCAGTGCCTACAGCATTTGGGACTTTAGTTCCCTGACAAGGATTTGAACCCAGAATTCCTTTCTTGCAAGGAGAATTCTTAACTACCAGACCACCAGGGAATCCTATAGACGTTTTAAGGCTAATCAAAGGTATTTGTATATCACATCATGCCATACAACATTCATAATTTTATCTGAAAAAGGAGGTTTCAAATGGGCTTTCAATTTGACCATCTTCCACAACCCTAATATTCTCTATTGCAAACAAACTGGCGGTTCTAGTTGTCCTTGTACGGAGCAGTATGACCACCCTCATAACTGAGCCATTGCCCCTCTCCTTCCAGCAGCTCCTAAGCCTACTTTCTGCTGCTGTTAAGTCACTTCAGTTGTGTCCAACTCTGTGCGACCCCATAGACAGCAGCCCACCAGGCTCCCCCATCCCTGGGATTCTCCAGGCAAGAACACTGGAGTGGGTTGCCATTTCCTTCTCCAGTGCGTTGAAGTGAAAAGTCAAAATGAAGTCGCTCAGTCGTGTCTGACTCTCAGCAACCCCATGGACTGCAGCCCACCAGGCTCCTCCATCCATGGGATTTTCCAGGCAAGCTTTCTGCATGGAGCCTAAATTAACAGGTGACTTGCAAGGCCATGATGATCAGGTACTTCTACAATGCCTATACTGGCCTCTGTGAGCTGTTTAGGTATGGCGGTTGTGGAGGAAACAAAAACAACTTCCTAATAAAAGAGGAGTGCATGAAGACCTGATGTCCAAAGGCACAGTCCCTGTGGTAAGACAGGGGCCAGGGCACAGGAGGAGAGGAAGAGCTGGGGAAAGAGGTGGGGAGCTCAGGGGACCACACACCATTCACCCTGCACAGTGTCTTCCTCCTCCCTGCTGCCAGGAGAAGAGGCTGCAGTGTCCTGTGAAACCACACACTGAGCGACTTCTCCAGGGAGAGGATGACAGGTCAACCCCAGAGGCCTCTTTGTGATCATCTCAGCCTGATCACATGCTCCTCTTTCTCAGTTGGGGACACTGATTCAGCCACCCTCAAGGGCAGGTCTGCAGTGCTCCTGAGTGCCCCACCTAGGCTTGGAAAACTCACTTTCTTCTTTTAGGCCATTCGGGTCATGAGAACTATGGTTCCATATTATTTGGAAAGTCTAGGGTCTGTCTAGTTGACTGGTGTCCACCTGTGGGACTACAATGATGTCACTCAACAAGTTCCTTTCATTTTGCAGAGAACGTGAGAGGAATGGTCCCCTGAAACTCTGAAGTCTGAGGAGGATCCCTGCAGGCTGTGCTGTGTCTGCTTCTAAAACAGTTCAATCTCTTTCCAGTTTTTTCTCCCCCTACATGCCTCAGTTGTACTTGCTTATTTCCTTTCCTCCGTTGTCTTCATGTCTTAACTCTGCCTCATCCAGTTGGCTCTCAACACCATGAGACCCCTAAGCTCAATTCTTGGCTGAAGGAGAGAGTTCATAATTATTTGAGAAAGGAAAGAAGGAATATAGGAGCACATTCCCCATGACCAAAATAACTATAGCCCTTTGGTTTGATGCCAGGATTTTTGTTTTGACCCCCATCCTCACAGCATTCTCACCATCATCCCCCTCCCCACCATCCCTGCTCATCTTGTGCGTGGCCAAGGTGGAATTTCCAGGATCCAGTTCTCAGCATCCATAATGAGAGAAGAGTTTGGGATAAAGAAGACCCTTGACCCCACAATGATGTTCCAATTTTCCTTTCTGTAGCTTCACACACTGTGGCTTATATTTCTATAAATGCATTTTTCAAAACGAAACTACCTGGAGTGGAGTCTGTTATTTGCAACTACAAGCATTAACCAATAGGGTCCACGGAAATGGTGGCTCTTCTCTCTGTTCTGCAAACTGTGGGCACCTCCCCTTGCCCTGGCCAGAGACTGTGCCCTACCAGGTATAGGAAGCAAGTTCATTGTAGCATCATTGACCTCTTAATAGCTACACAAGCCACACAAAACCATGGGAGACAGCCTCTTCCACATGACAGTTTTTATTGCTTTCTTCTAAGTTCAGTCAAAATTTGGGGTAGTGGGCTGCCATCTATGGGGTCACACAGAGTTGGACACGACTGAAGCGACTTAGCAGCAGCAGTCCTCATGGACTCTTAGAAGGAGAATGGGCATGAGGCTCATTTGCCCAGTTTTCTAAGGTATCTGATTCCCTGAAGTCACCTGTGGGGAGGGGGCTGCTTAGTTCAGTTAAAGAAGGACAATTACCCTTTAGTGCCCCGGGCTCTGTGTTAGCATTTTGCTTGCATTATTGTGTCAACCATTCTGAGTCCTTCAAGAGAGGAGATGGAGGCATGGAGATGACACTTCCTGGTGTTCATTTCCTAACGTGGCAGTTTCCTGCTCTCCCCAGCAGAGGGCCCTTGATGATGTCCTGCTTCCGCCTCTGGGAAGATGTAGGATGGAGGCCCCTTGGGAAAACAGACAGTATCCGTCTCGTGACAGATGAGTAAAGAAGGCATGGGGACCACAGAAAACACAGAATTGCAATCAACAAGAACACAGATGGTGCTCTTACTCACTTCCTTGGAGTCTTGGGCAAATTTCTCAACATCCCTGAGCTTTCTTTCCTTTAGTATAAAATAAGGATAACAATCTTACTTCTTGGTATTTCTGGCTAGAGACCAGTAGAAATACCCCCGCCCCTAGTTGAATTTGTTGGGTTTGTTACTCACTGCAGCAAGGAACAGGAATTATTCTGGAGGACAATATGCTGTCTTATAAAGACAATGTTTGAAAGAACTTATAGGACATAGGCTAGATTAGATGACTTGGTGGAGGGTTTCAGGAAGCTGTCTTTGCTCTGGATGAAGGCTCTGAAGAAGTGAGGTAATTCTCTGATTTGGTATCTTAATGTTAACTCTAAGAAGTGAAGTGAACTGAAGTGAAAGTTGCTCTGTTGTGTGTGACTCTGAAATCCCCTGGACTATACAGTCCATGGAATTCTCCAGGCCAGAATACTGGAGTGGGTACCCTTTCCCTTCTCCAGGGGATCTTCCCAATCCCGGGATCATACCCAGGTCTGTTGCATCGCAGGAGAATTCTTTACCAACTGAGCCACAAGGGAAGAACTAACTCTAAGAAGGGAAGACTAGACAGAGGTTAGAGCTGTACTTGGTCAAGAATTGGGACATAGGACTAACACTTTGGTAAATGTCCTTTTCTGATTTTCAGGTGTTTCTCTTTCAGCAAGAAACTTTTCCTTAGGTGAACTTAATTTCTTCATCTCTAAAATATCAGTAGGTGTGGGTACACTCAGTGTGTCTGACTTTTGCCACCCCATGGACTGTAGCCCACCAGGCTGCTCTTTTCATGCAATTTTTCAGGCTGGAATACTGGAGTGGGTTTCCAATTCCTGCTCCAAGGGATCTTTTGGACAAAAGGATTGAAACTAGTCTCACATACCTCCTGCATTGCTTTACCACTGAGCAACCTGGGGCGACCCAAAATAGTAATAATAATACTTAACTCATAAGACAGTTAAATAAAAACAAGCGACCTTTTCCTAAGAGCTGCCCTCTTGATTAAGTGGTAAAGAATCCACCTGCCAATGCAGGACACATGGTACTCATTCCTGGGTGGAGAAGATCCCCTCGATAAGAAATGCAGTCCACTCGATTATTCTTGCCTGAAAAATCCCACGGGCAGGTAATCCTGGTGGACTATAGCCCATGGGGTCTCGAAAGAGTCAGACAGGACTTAGGGACCGAACAAGGACAACAATGGGATAATGAGTTGTTATTAATGAAAAGATATTGGCTTAAGTAACTCACTATGCTGTTGTGCAGTCTTGGGCAAGTCATTTCATCTCCCCGAAACACAGATTCTCTCTTTCTAAAAGAGAATAATGGTGTCTGCATCGAGAAATCTCCAGATTTGGTTACTTTTGAGAACCATGTTGATTATGCAGCTAATGTGCTTGGAACAGCACAGAACAAGGCAAATTGTCAAGAAGCACATAGACTTTTAGTTTCCTTGGCTCCTGACTGCTCTTTAAATGTGCTGTCAACTGTAGTAAAGAAAGGAAGAAATAGGACTGGATGTGGTAGTTTCACCTTCTGATATAGAAATTCACCAGCAGAGCAGAAGTTCCCTCAGTGCCAGAGTGGGGTTGCAGTCTCTCTTCCAAATAGGTCTCCTTCTTCCTCAGAGGTAGTGGAAAGCCCTCGTGCTTCAGTAATTGACCTCACCCAGGTCTAGGCCTTTTCCCACCTCGTGCTATTGCATGTATGCCAAAGTCGCTTCAGTCATGTCCCACTACTTGTGACCCTACAGACTGTAGCCCATCAAGCTCCTCTGTCCACGGGTTTCTCCAGGCAAGAATACTGGAGTGGGTTGCCATTTCCTCCTCTAAGTGATCTCCCCAAATGGGAAGGAACCAAGGTCTCTTAACTCTCCTGAATTCGCAGGTGGGTTCTTTCCCACTAGCACCACTGGGGAAACCCTTTCCCACCTTACTTTGCCAGTATTTAAACCTCTAGTCAAAGGAGCTAAGTGTTACAGTCATAATTACTCAATAATATTATCATTACAAAGGACTTTGAGTTTGAAGGAAGTAGGAATATATGTCTATGGTCTCCACTGCTTCTGCGACACCCTCAGGATGTGGGCAGTGCTGATCTCTTGTGACACCTGAAGTCAAGGGGCCCTGGGATAATTCTGGTCACAAAGTTATAAAAGGCAGAATTGGAACTCAAACTGAGGTCCTCTGATCCCAAAATGCACACTGGGGAGACCAGAGTTGGGGGTCAGGAAGTGCAGGTGTACTTCTAAGAGTTGACCGCTGAGATGCACTCAGCAGGCATCTCTCCTATTGATGAAACCAGTTGAGGAATGGTGGGTGGTCACGCTGTAGAGACATGTTAGTCTCTTGGCTCCCTTCTGGCCACTCTCTTACTCTTTCTTCTACCCAAAATATCAGTGTTTGTTCCCCAGATGGAGTTGCTTTCCCCTTGACTCACCATCTGTCTGAACCAGTGCCAGGAGAAAAGCTTGTGTGGGTCCAGTAGAGATGCTGCCACAATGGTTGCAAGAAGCTTACCTGGGTCACACCTGTCTTCTGAAGTAGAGGCAGATGGGGATAGAGGCCGAGATGTGAAGACACCTGCCGGAAGCTGTTAAGGTTCATTCAGTTCAGTTCAGTTCAGTCGCTCAGTTGTGTCTGACTCTTTGTGACCCCAAGGAATGAAGCACAACAGACTTCCCTGTCTATCACCAACTCCCAGAGCTAACTCAAACTCATGTCCATCGTTTTGGTGATGCCATCCAACCAGCTCATCCTCTGTTGTCCCTTTTTCCTCCCATCTTCAATCTTTCCCAGCATCAGGATCTTTTCATTCGAGTCCATACTTCACATTACATGGCCAGAGTATTGGAGTTTCAGTTTCAGCATCAGTCTTTCCAAAGATTATTCAGGGCTAATTTCCTTTAGGATGGACTGGTTGGACCTCCTTGCTGTCCGAGGAACTCTCAAGAGTCTTCTTCAACACCACAGTTCAAAAGCATCAATTCTTTGGTGCTCAGCTTTCTTTATAGTCCAACTCTCACATCCATACATGATCACTGGAAAAAATCATAACTTTGACTAGATGGAACTTTGTCACCAAAGTGATGTCTCTGGTTTTTAATATGCTCTTTAGAACAGCAAGAAGGGATAAGAAAGCCTTCTTCAGCGATCAATGCAAAGAAATAGAGGAAAACAACAGAATGGGAAAGACTAGAGATCTCTTCAAGAAAATTAGAGATACCAAGGGAACATTTCATGCAAGGATGGGCTCAATAAAGGACAGAAATGGTCTGGACCTAACAGAAGCAGAAGATATTAAGAAGAGGTGGCAAGAATACACAGAAGAACTGTACAAAAAAGATCTTCATGACCCAGATAATCAACTGCGATTCATGGGGTCGCAAAGAGTCGGACATGACTGAGCGACTGAACTGAACTGAACTTATGTTGGTCATAGCATTTCTTCCAAGGAGTAAACATCCTTTAATTTCATGGCTGCAGTCAACATCTGCAGTGATTTTAGAGGCCCCCCCCCCCAATAAAGTCTCTCACTGTTTCCATTGTTTTCCCATCTATTTGTCATGAAGTGATGGGACTGGATGCCATGATCTTAGTTTTCTAAATGTTGAGCTTTAAGCCAACTTTTTCACTTTCCTCTTTCACTCTCATCAAGAAGCTCTTTTGTTTTTCTTCTCTTTCTTCCATTAGGGTGGTGTCATCTGCTTATGTGAGGTTATTGATATTTCTCCCGACAATCTTGATTCCCACTTGTGTTTCATCCAGCCCAACATTTTGCATGATGTACTGTGCATTTAGGTTAAATAAGGAGGGTGACAATATACAGCCTTGATGGACTCCTCTCCCAGTTTGGAACCAGNTTATTGATATTTCTCCCGACAATCTTGATTCCCACTTGTGTTTCATCCAGCCCAACATTTTGCATGATGTACTGTGCATTTAGGTTAAATAAGGAGGGTGACAATATACAGCCCTGATGGACTCCTTTCCCAGTTTGGAACCAGTCTGTTGTTCCATGTCCAGTTCTAACTGTTGTTTCTTGACCTGCATAAAGATTTCTCAGGAGGCAGGTCAGGCAGTCTGGTATTCCCATCTCTTTCAGAAGTTTCCACAGTTTGTTGTGATCCACAGTCAAAGGCTTTGTGTAGTCAATAAAGCAGAAGTAGATGTTTTTCTGGAACTCTCCTGCTTTCTCAGTGATCCAGTGGATGTTTTCAATGTAATCCCTGGTTCCTCTGTCTTTTCTAAATTAAACTTGAATGTTTGGAACTTCACAGTTCACATACTGTTAAGTCTGGCTTGGAGAATTTTGAGCATTACTTTGCTAGCCTGTGAGATGAGTGCAATTGCGTGGTAGTTCAACATTCTTTGGCATTTGGTAGTTTGGCCTTTCTTTGGGATTGGAATAAAAGCTGACTTTTTCCAGTCCTGTGGCCACTGCAGAGTTTTCCAAATTTGCTGGCAGATTGAGTGCAGCACTTTCACAGCATCATCTTTCAGGATTTGAAACAGCTCAACTGGAATTCCATCCCTTCCACTAACTTTGTTCATAGTGATGCTTCCTAAGGGTCACTTGACTTTGCATTCCAGGAAGTCTGGCTCTAGTCCAGTGATCATATCATCATTGTTATCTGGGTCATTAAGATCTCTTTTGTATACTTCCTTCGTGCATTCTTAGTATCTTCTGCTTCTGTTAGGTCCATACCATTTCTGTCCTTTATTGTACCCATCTTTGCATGAAATATTCCCTTTGTATCTCTAATTTTCTTTTTTCCCCCTTATTTAACAAACAAGGAAGTTTTATTTATCTATTTACTTTTTATGCTTATATCTTTTATGGTTTCTTTTTTAAAATTAATTAATTAATTTTAATTGGAGGCTAATTACAATATTGTAGTGGTTTTTGCCATATATTGAGATGAATCAGCCATGCATGTACAAATGTCCCCGTCCTGCACCTCCCTCCCACCTCCCTGCCCGTCCTAGCCCTCAGGGTGGTCCCAGTGCACTGGCTTTGAGTGCCCTGTCTCATGCATCGAACTTGGCCTGGTGATCTATTTCACTTATGGTAATATACACGTCAATGTTATTCTCTCAAATCATCCCACCCTTGCCTTCTCCCACAGAGCCCCAAAGTCTATTCTTTATATCTGTGTCTCTTTTGCTGTCTCATATATAGAGTCATTGTTACCATCTTTCTAAATTGCATGTGTATGTGTTAATATACTGTATTGGTGGTTTTCTTTCTGATTTACTTCACTCTGTGTATAGGCTCCAGTTTCATCCACCTCATTAGAATGGATTCAAATGCATTCTTTTTAATAGCTGAGTATATGTACCACAGCTTTCTTTTCCATTCCTCTGCTGATGGACATCTAGGTTGCTTCCATGTCCTAGCTATTGTAAACAGTGCTGTGATGAACGTTGGGATACACGTGTCTCTATCAATTCTGGATTCCTCAGTGTGTGTGCCCAGCAGTGGGATTGCTGAGTTGTATGGCAGTTCTATTTCCAGTTTTTTAAGGAATCTCCACACTGTTCTCCATAGTGGTTGTACTAGTTTGCATTCCCACCAACATTGTAAGAGTGTTCCCTTTTCTTCACACCCTCTCCAGCATTTATTGCTTATAGACTTTTGGATCGTAGTCTTTTTGATTGGCGTGAAATGGTACTGCATTGTGGTTTTGATTTGCATTTCTCTGATAATGAGTGATGTTGAGCATCTTTTCATGCGTTTGTTAGCCATCTGTTAGTTTTCTTTGGAGAACTGTTTAGTTCTTTGGCCCATTTTTGTATTGGGCCATTTATTTTTCTGGAATTGAGCTGCAGGAGTTGCTTGTATATTTTTGACATTAGTTGTTTGTCAGTTGCTTCATTTGCTATTATTTTCTCCCATTCTGAAGGCTGTCTTTTCACCTTGCTTATAGTTTCCTTTGTTGTGCAGAAGCTTTTAATTTTAATTAGGTCCTATTTGTTTATTTTTGCTTTTTTTCACTTCAATAGGATCCCTGCTGTGGCATCTAGTGGAAACATTCCTCCCTCCAGAACCAGCACCTCCAGGCCAACAGTGCACTAAGTCAAGGGGTCGAGAAGGTAAGATTTGCTAGTGGCTCCCTAGGGGTCATAATGGGAGGTGCCCCTCCATCTCTACCTCTTGATTTCTGAACCCATGAATCCTGATTATGGGAGAAACAGCAAGACATGTCAGACACTGATTGAGAGCATGGACAGCCTTCGAGAGAACCTTGCCCCAGCCCTGCAAAGTATTGTCATCTGGCTGGCACTCCAGCTGAGTCTTCAAAAGGCTTTTCACTGTTCTATCAAGACAGTTGTTTTAGAATGATGGTGAATTCCATGAGCATGGGTCCATTGCCACACTTCTTTTGCTGTGAAGTGAGTTCTTTGATCAGAGCATTATTGTAAGGCAAGGTGGATAAGGCATTCTGTAAGTACATGTCTGGTAGTTTTGCATACAGGGAAACATTGCATACAGGGCAGGCAAATTCATATTCAGAGTGTCTATTCCCTGATGTCCCTTCCATGATGCAAGTGGCCTGATATAATCAACCTGCCACCAGGTAGCTGGCCCATCACCCCAGGGAATGGTTCTGTACTGGGCATGCATGTTGGTCTCTGATTCTGACAGATCAGCACTCAGCAGTAAACAACTAATTATATTTCTATATCCCAGAAACAATTAAAGATGAACTTTTTACAGTCACATAAAAAATCAACTAAGATTAAGAAAAGATGTGCAAAATCTTTATGGAGAAAATGATGACATTTTTCAAGAGAAATTAAAGAATACCTAAAGAGAAAGAAAGAGATACCATATTCATAAATTGCAAATCTTAAGGATTATGCCAAAGCCTTTGACTGTGTGGATCACAATAAACTGTGGAAAATTCTGAAAGAGATGGGAATACCAGATCACCTGACCTGCCTCTTGAGAAACCTATATGCAGGTCAGGAAGCAACAGTTAGAACTGGATATGGAAAAGCAGACTGGTTCCAAATGGGGAAAGGAGTACGTCAAAGCTGTCTATTGTCACCCACTTGTTAAAGAGATTGTCTTTTCTCAATTGTATATTCTTGCCTCCTTTGTCAAAGATAAGGTGTTCATAGGTGCGTGGATTTATCTCTGGGCTTTCTATTTTGTTCCATTGATCTATGTTTCTGTCTTTGTGCCAGTACCATACTGTCTTGATGACTGTAGCTTTGCAGTATAGTCTGAAGTCAGGCAGGTTGATTCCTCCAGTTCCATTCTTCTTTCTCAAGATTGCTTTGTCTATTTGAGTTTTTTTTTGTATTTCCGTACAAACTGTGAAATTATTTGTTTTAGTTCTGTGAAAAATACCATTGATAGCTTGATAGGGGTTGCATTGAATCTATAGATTGCTTTGGGTAGGATACACATTTTCACTATATTGATTCGTCTGACCCATGAACATGATATATTTCTCCATCTATTTGTGTCATCTTTGATTTCTTTCATCAGTGTTTTATAGTTTTCTATATATAGGTCTTTTGTTTCTTTAGGTAAATTTATTTTAAGTATTATTATTATTTTTTAATCGCATTGGTGAACGGAATTGCTTCCTTAACTTCTATTTCTGTTTTCTCATTGTTAGTGTATAGTAATGCAAGGGATTTCTGTGTATTGATTTTATATCCTGCAACTTTACTATGTTCATTCATTAGCTCTAGTAATTTTCTGGTAGTGTCTTTAGGGTTTTCTATGTAGAGGATCATGCATCTGCAAACAGTGAGAGTTTTACTTCTTCTTTTCCTATCTGGATTCCTTATATTCCTTTTCTCTTCTATTGCTGTGGCTAAAACTTCCAAAGCTATGTTGAAAAGTAGTGGTGAGAGTGGGGACCCTTGTCTTGTTCCTGACTTTGGGGGAAATGCTTTTAATTTTTCACCATTGAGGATAATGTTTGCTGTGGGTTTTTCATATATGGCTTTTGTTATGTTGAGGTATGTTCCTTCTATTCCTGTTTTCTGGAGGGTTTTTATTATAAATGGATGTTGAATTTTGTCAAAAGCTTTCTCTGCATCTGTTTAGATAATCATATGATTTTTATCTTTCAATTTGTTAATGTGGTGTATCATTGATTGATTTGCAAATATTGAAGAATCACTGTATCCCTGGTATAAAGCCACTTGGTCATGATGTATGATCTTTATAGTATGTTGTTGGATTCTGTTTGCTAGAATTTTGTTAAGGATTTTTGCATCTATGTTCATCAGTATTTGGCCTGTAGTTTTCTTTTTTTTGTGGAATCTTTGTCTGGTTTTGGTATTAGGCTGATGGTGGCCTCATAGAATGAGTTTGGGAGTTTACCTTCCTCTGCAATTTTCTGGAAGAGTTTGAGTAGGATAGGTGTTAGCTCTTCTCTAAATTTTTTGTAGAATTCACTTGTGAAACCATCTGGTCCTGGGTTTTTGTTTATTGGAAGATATTTGATTACAGTTTCAATTTCCATGCTTGTCATACATTTGTTAAGATTTTCTATTTCTTCCTGGTTCAGTTTTGGAAGGTTATACTTTTCTAAGAATTCATCCATTTCTTCCAAGTTGTCCATTTTATTGGCATATAGCTCCTGATAGTAGTCTCTTATGATCCTTTGTATGTCTGTGTTTTCTGTTGAGATTTCTCTATTGTAATTTCTAATTTCATTGATTTGATTCTTCTTCCTTTTTTTCTCAATGAGTCTGGCTAATGGTTTGTCTATTTTATTCATCTTCTCAAAGAACCAGCTTTTTAAAAAAAAAATTTTATTTTTACTTTATTTTGCTTTACAATACTGTATTGGTTTTGCCATACATTGACATAAATCAGCCACGCGTGTACATGAGTTCCCAATCCTGAACCCCCCTCCCACCTCCCACCCCATATCATCTCTCTGGATCATCTCCATGCACCAGCCCCAAGCATCCTATATCCTTTTCAATTCAGTTCAGTTCATTTCAGTCACTCAGTCATCCGACTCTTTGCAACCCCATGAACCGCAGCAAACCAGGCCTCCCTGTCCATCACCAACTCCCAGAGTCTACCCAAACTCATGTCCAATGAGTCGGTGATACCATCCAACAATCTCATCCTCTCTCGTCCCCTTCTCCTCCTGCCCTCAATCTTTCCCAGCATTAGGGTCTTTTCAGATGAGTCAGCTCTTGGCATCAGGTGGCCAAAGTATTGGAGTTTCAGGTTCAACATCAGTCCTTCCAATGAACACTCAGGACTGATCTCCTTTAGAATGGACTGGTTGGATCTCCTTGCAGTCCAAGGGACTCTCAAGAGTCTTCTCCAACAGAGTTCAAAAACACCAATTCTTCGGTGCTCATCTTTCTTTATAGTCCAACTCACATCCATGCATGACTACTAGAAAACCATAGCCTCGACTAGATGGACATTTGTTGGCAAAGTAATGTCTCTGCTTTTTAACATGCCATCTAGATTGGTCATAACTTTCCTCCCAAGGTGTAAGCATCTTTTAATTTCATGGCTGCAATCACCATCTTTAGTGATTTTGGAGCCCCCAGAAATAAAGTCTCTCACTGTTTCCATTGTTTTCCCATATTTGTCGTGAAGTGATGGATGACATTCAGAAACTAAGATGCCATGATCTTAGTTTCTGAATGTTGAGTTTTAAGCCAACCTTTTCACTCTCCTCTTTCACTTTCATCAAGAGGCTTTTTAGTTCCTCTTCACTTTCTGCCATAAGGGGTGTCATCTGCATATCTGAGGTTACTGATATTTTTCCCAGCAATCTTGATTCCAGCTTTGCTTCTTCCAGCCCAGCGTTTCTCATGATGTACTCTGCATAAAAATTAAATAAGCAATGTGACAATATACAGCCTTGACGTACTCCTTTCCTATTTGGAACCAGTCTGTTGTTCCATGTTGAGTTCTAACTGTTGCTTCCTGACCTGCAGAGTTTTGTTCATTTTTGCAATAGTCTCCTTTGTTTCTTTTTCATTTATTTCTGTCATAATTTTTATGATTTCTTTCCTTCTACTAACTCTAGGATTCTTCATTTCTTCTTTTTCTAGTTTCTTTAGGCATAAAGTTAGGTTATTTATTTGACTTTTCTCTTGTTTCTCAAGGTACGCTTGTATTGCTATGAACTGTCCCCTTAGCACTGCTTTTACTGAATCCCATAGATTTTGGATTGTGGTGTTTTTTTTATTTTCATTTGTTCCTATGCATATTTTGATTTCTTCTGTTATTTGCTTGTTATTCAGAAGCGTGTTGTTTAGCCTCCATATGTTTGTATTTTAATAGTTTTTTAGATGTAGTTGACATCTAATCTTACCATATTAAGATCAGAAAAGATACTTGAAATGATTTCAATTTTTTTGAATTTACCAAGACTAGGTAAATTTATGGCCCAGGATGTGATCTATCCTGGAGAATGTCCTGTGTGCCCCTGAGAAAAAGGTGAAATTCATTGTTCTGGTGTGAAATGTCCTATAGATATCAATTAGGTCTGACTGGTCCATTGTATAATTTAAAGTTTGTGTTTTCTGGCTAGTTTTCTGTTTGGCTGATCTATCTATAGGTGTGAATGGGGCATTAAAGTCTCCCACTATTATTGTGTTACTGCTAATTTCCCCTTTCATATTTGTTAGCATTTGTCTTACATATTGTGCTACTCCTATGTTGGGTGCATGTATATTTATAATTTTTATATCTTCTTCTTGGATTGATCCTTTGATCATTATGTAGTGTCCTTCTTTGTCTCTTTTCATGGCCGTTATTTCAAAGTCTATTTTATCTGATATGAGTATTACTACTCCTGCTTTCTTTTGGTCTCCATTTGGTGAAATATCTTTTTCTAGCCCTTCACTTTCAGTCTGTATGTGTCCCTGGTTTTGATGTGGGTCTCTTGTAGACAGCATATATAGGGGTCTTGTTTTTGTATCCATTCAGCCAGTCTTTGTCTTTTGGTTGGGGCATTCAACCCATTTACATTTAAGGTAATTATTGATAAGTATGATCCTGTTTCCATTTACTTGGTTGTTTTGGGTTAGAGTTTATAAACCTTTTCTGTGTTTCCTGTCTAGAGAAGCTCTTTTATCATTTGTTGAAGAGCTGTTTTGGTGGTGCTGAATTCTCTCAGCTTTTGCTTGTCTGTAAAGCTTTTGATTTCTCCTTCATATTTGAATGAGATCCTTGCTGGGTATAGTAATCTGGGTTGTTTTCTCTTTCATCATTTTAAGTATGTCCTGCCATTCCCTTCTGCCTGAAGAATTTCTATTGAAAGATCAGCTGTTATCCTTATGGGGATCCCCTTGTGTGTTATTTGTTGCTTTTCTCTTGCTGCTTTTAATATTTGCTCTTTGTGTTTAATCTTTGTTAATTTGATTAATATGTGTCTTGCATTGTTTTGCCTTGGGTTGATCCTGTTTGGGACTCTCTGGCTTTCTTGGACTTGGGTGGCTATTTCCTTCCCCATTTTAGGGAAATTTTCAACTGTTATCTCCTCAAGTATTTTCTCATGGCCTTTCTTTTTGTGTTCTGTATCTGGGACTCCTATGACTCAAATGTTGGAGTGTTTAACATTGTCCCAGAGGTCTCTGAGGTTGTCCTCATTTCTTGTAATGCTTTTTTCTTTTTTCCTCTCTGCTTCATTTATTTCCACCATTCTATCTTCCACCTCACTTGCCCTATCTTCTGCCTCAGTTATTCTACTGTTGGTTCTCTCTAGAGTGCTTTTGATTTCAGTTATGGAATTGCTCATTATTGATGGACTCTGTTTTATTTCTTCTATGTCCTTGTTAAACATCTCTTGCATCTTCTTAATCCTTGTCTCTTGTCTATTTATCTGCAACTTCATTTTGTTTTAATGATTTTGTATCATCTTTATTTTTATTATTCTGAATACTTTTTCAGGTAGACTCCCTATCTCCCCCTCTTTTGTTTGGTTTGGTGGGCATTTATCATGTTTCTTTACCTGCTGAATATTTCTCTGCCTTTTCATTTTATTTCGATTGCTGTGTTTGGGGTGGTTTTCTGGAGGCTGGAAGCTTGTGGTTCCTCTTTATTGTGGAGCTTGCTCCCTGTGGGTGGGGTTTGACTAATGGCTTGTCAAGGTTTCCTGGTTAGGGGAGTTTTCATCTGTGTTCTGGTGGATAGAGCTGGATCTGTTCTCTCTGGAGTGCAGTGATGTGTCCTGTAGTGAGTTTTGGGGTGTTTATGGGTTTGGCATGGCTTTGGACAGCCTGTGTTTTAATGCTCAGGGCTATGTTGTTGCATTGCTGAAGAATTAGTGTGGTATGTTTTACTCTGAACTTGTTCGCTCTTGGGTGGAGCTTGGTTTCAGTGAAGGTATGGAGGCTTTTTGATGATCTCTTGTCTATTAATGTTCCCTGGAATCAGGAGTTCTCTGGTCTTTTCAAGTTTTGGATTTAAGCCTCTTGCCTCTGGCTTTCAGTCTTATTCTTACAGTAGCCTCAAGATTTCTCCATCCATACAGCACAGATGATAAAACATCTAGGTTAATGGTGAAAAATTCTCCACCGTGAGGGACACCCAGAGAGGTTCACAGAGTTACATGGAGAAGAGAAGAAGGAGGAGGGAGATAGAGGTGGCCAGGAGGAGAAGAGAGGAAGTCAAAAGGGGAGTGAGCAATCTAGCCAGTAATCAGTTCCTTATGCGCTCTCCACAGTCTGGAACACCCAGAGAGGTTCACAGAGTTACATAGAGAAGAGAAGAGGGAGGGAGGAGATAGAGGTGACTTGGGGGATAAAAGGGAGAGTCAAAAGGGGAGAGAGCAATGAAGCCGGTTATTATACCCCTATGTGAAAATGGATACTGAAGATTAGATTCTTAAAGGTACAAAATTGGTAACAAATACCAAAAAGCACAGATTAAAAATCTAGGGCAGAGGTTAGACTATCAAAAATACAATATTAAAAAATACAAAACAAAATCAATCAAAAATTATAAAATATTTATATATGAAATTTGCTTAAAAATTTTTTTGGCAATGTACTATAAAAATGAGGAAGGATTGTAAAGTAAAATAAAGTAAAAATAAAATTTAAAAATAAAAATAAAAATGAGGAAGGAGTAATAAAGAACTTAAAACATTTTTAAAATGAGAATAGTAAAACTATATCTAGGAATTTTTCTGGAGATGTTGTGGGCAGTGCAGAGTCAGTTCAGTTTCATATAGTTCTTTGTTCCAGGACAAAAGCTGACTTCAGTTTCCTGTAAAGCGGACTGTATAATGCTGGAAAGGCAACAGGGATATACTGAAGAACAACAAAATGTCCTTGCCCTCAGGGTGCTTATGTTCTGCAAAAGTTCTGTGAAGAATTATCTGGAGGCATGATGAGATGGATACAAGTAGTGGAGTAGAAGGACGTGTCCTCATCTTCTCCTGAGAGAACGCCAAATTACAACTCGCTGCTGAACAGCCATCGGCAAGAAAATGTTGGATCCCACCATAAAAAGATACACCACATCCAAGGGCAAAGGAGAAGCTCCAGCAAGATGGTAGGAAGGGCGAAATCACTTTTAGAATCAATTCCCATACCTGCAAGAGATGCTCGGAGGGCACAAAAAAACCTTGTGTGCACCAGGACCCAGAGACCCCATAGAAACTGAGCCAGAGCTGTGTTTGAGTGTCTTCTGCAGAGGTACAGGTCATCAGTGGCCTGCTACAGGGGTAGGGGGTCTGGGTGCAGTGGACCTGTGTTTGGCATAAGCCCTGTTGGAGGAGGTCACCATTAACCCCAGCATAGAGCCCCCAGAATTTACACAGGACTGGAGAAACAGACACTTGGAGGGCACAAACAAAACTTTGTGCACAGCAGGATCCAGGAGAAAGGAGCAGTGACCTCAGAAGTGACTGATCCAGACTTGCCCGTGGGTGTTCAGGAGTCTCCTGCAGAGGTGTTGGTCGGCAGTGGTCTGCTGCAGGATCAGGGGCACTGAGGGCAACAGTGGGTGCACTGGACCTTTTGAATGAGGTCACCATTATCTTCATTACCTCCATCATAGTTTGGCCTCAGATCAAACAACAGACTGTGTTTGATCTGCTCATCAACAGAAAGTTGGATTAAAGATTTACTGAGCATGGTCCTGTCCATTAGAACAAGACCCAGTTCCCCTTCAGTCAGTCTCTCCCATCAGGAAGCTTCCATAAGCCTCTTGTCCTTATCCATCACAGGGCAGACAGAAAGAAAGCCACAATCACAGAAAACTAACCAAACTGATCACATGGACCACAGCCTTGACTAATTCAATGTAACTATGAGCCATGCCGTGTAGGGCCACCCAAGACGGATGGGTGGAGAGTTCTGACAAAACAGTCCACAGGAGAAGGGAATGGCAAACCACTTCAGCATTCTTGCCTTGAGAATCCCATGAATGGTATGAAAAGGCAGAAAGACAGGACACTGAAAGATGAACTCCCCAGGTTTGTAGGTGCCCAGTATGCTGCTGGAGATCAGTGGAGAAATAACTCCAGAAAGAATGAAGAGATGGAGACAAAGCAAAATAACACCCAGTTGTGGATGTGACTGGTGATGGAAATAAAGTCCGATGCTGTAAACAGCAATAGTGCATAAGAATGGAATGTTGGATCCATGAATCAAAGCAAGTTGGAAGTGGTCAAACAGGAGATGGCAAGAGTGAACATTGACATTTTATGAATGAGTGAACTAAAATGGACTGGAATGGGTAAATTTAACTCAGCTGAAAAGGGGATATGAGCTAACACACTACTGATCAACAGTGTGCTGTGCTTAGTCACTCAGTCTTTGCAAGCTGAGCCCATGGATTGTAGCTCACCAGGCTCCTCTGTCCATGGGATTCTCCAGGCAAGAATACCAGAGTGGGTTGCCATTTCCTTCTCCTGGGAATCTTCCCAACCCAGGGTTCAAATCTGGGTCTCCTGCATTGGAGGCAGATTCTTCACCCACTGAGCCAACAGCACTGATCAATGATCCATCTTTGACTTGCTCTCATCCACTCACTGACCATCCATCATGTGCCATGCAGTGCTCTAGGGGCTGGGATTCTCCCTGAGTGACCATATTGGAACAAAATTTCCCCTTTGGAATCACAAGCTGTGTTTCCCATTAGACCCACAGGCATAAGAAACTTTGAGAATCAATGATACTGGGCATTTGGCCCCAACAGGCAGAAGCAAAACTATGAGAGGTGGGGAGTTAGCACATTGTACAAGACTGATCCCAGATCAACCCCTTCCTCACTTCCCTGTTTGTCATCTGTTCTGACCCCTCAGCTTGGGTACCAAAAGCTCAGTCTGCCCCCAGCTTTCCCAAGAGGCTTTCCTGCAAGGCCACAAAGATGAGCCAGCTCTGCCTCTCCCTTCTTGTCTTCCTGGGCACCTGGTAAAACCAGGAACTGGTCCCAGGGAAAGCCCTGGCTCCCTTCTCCTCTACAGGCAGGGGACAGGTGATGAAAGGAGTTCATGGAAGGCACTCAGGTACAGGTGTGGGGTGGGTACAGCAAAATCTCTCTGCATTTCTCCTGGTAAATTTAGCAGTTTTCATTTCAGGGACATTCCTTGACTCTCAAAATACATCATTATATGTTCTGCTTTGAAAAAAAAAATAAAATCCTACTTGATTCTACCAGATCAGGGATCTCATAACTGAGACCCTATTCCTGGTCACTGCCTGGACCCTGATCTTACTGTAGTGTCATAATAAAATCCAAATTTGACCCCTGTCTCTGTCCATGCCCCAGGCCCCCTGAAACACTTGTATTTTCTGTATCAAAATCAGGAGATGAGTGAAGGATGGGGCCTAAGATAGCATCTGGATGGGACTGGATTCCACTGCCTGCCATCAGGTGATTAAAGGGTTAGAACTATCAAGCCCCGTCCCTCTGGGGGACAGGAAAGGGTACTGATCCTGGGTTCAGGCATCAGTGGCCAAAGATTCAATCAAATTACCTGTATCCAACCCTCAATTAAAACTCATAAGCCCTGGATTGTGCTGATCTTACTACTCACAGGCTTTCTGTCCTGGAGCAAGTCATCTGCAATTTCATTTCCTGAACATGGGGACCAAGTTACATGAGTTTTTTGAAAGAATTACCAGTCATGAGTGTAAAGAGTTTACACATTCGTGGACAATGATGTCCACTTTCCACGAAAATGTTTTAGTCCAAAAGAACAAAATCAGGAGATGAGTGAAGGATGGGGCCTAAGATAGCGTCTGGATGGGACTGGATTCCACTGCCTGCCATCAGGTGATTAAAGGGTTAGAACTATCAAGCCCCGTCCCTCTGGGGGACAGGAAAGGGTACTGATCCTGGGTTCAGGCATCAGTGGCCAAAGATTCAATCAAATTACCTGTATCCAACCCTCAATTAAAACTCATAAGCCCTGGATTGTGCTGATCTTACCACTCACAGGCTTTCTGTCCTGGAGCAAGTCATCTGCAATTTCCTTTCCTGAACATGGGGACCAAGTTACATGAGTTTTTTGAAAGAATTACTGGTCATGAGTGTAAAGAGTTTACACATTCGTGGACAATGATGTCCACTTTCCACGAAAATGTTTTAGTCCAAAAGATTTTCTGCCTACATTTCCTCACCATCCCTCTAAAAAAATTTATCTGTCAAATAATGATCTTTTCTGTGTAATGAAATTAATCAGAATTTTGAGTGAAAACTGAGCTTCATACCTTTGGAGACAAGTGTAGGAACAGCAGAAAATGCAGTACTTTTGAGAGTTTGCTCAAGATGCAAAGAGTGTTTTTTCCAGGCTGGTATGACATAAATCAAAATTCAATGCACCTCATTCTGTTGTCCTGTCAGACTATTATTTAATTTTCCTATCAGGATATGCAGTTATAGAGGAGACTCATAATTGTATAGACAGGTGAAAAAAAATAGAAGTGTTAAGGCTCAGTTGCATCTGATCTTTGTGACCCTATGGACTGTAGCCCACCAGCTCTTCTGTCCATGGAATTCTCCAGGCAAAAATAGTGGAGTGGTTAGCCATTCCCTTCTTGAGGGGATTTTCCTGATCCAGGGATTAAACCCAGGTCTTATGTTGTCCTGTCAGACTATTATTTAATTTTCCTATCAGGATATGCAGTTATAGAGGAGACTCATAATTGTATAGACAGGTAAAAAAAAATAGAAGTGTTAAGGCTCAGTTGCGTCTGATCTTTGCGACCCTATGGACTGTAGCCCACCAGCTCTTCTGTCTATGGAATTCTCCAGGCAAGAATAGTGGAGTGGTTAGCCATTCCCTTCTTGAGGGGATTTTCCTGATCCAGGGATTAAACCCAGGTCTCCTGCATTGCAGGCAATCTTTACCATGGAGACATGAGGGAAGCTTTCTCTCTCTGTATATGTATATATATGCACACCAAAAGATATACCTTCTGGGACATAAAGCCTACATATTTGATAAGTATTTATCAAGTAAACGAATCTCTCATGTCATACTCAAGCTAAGTACACAGTCACTGAAGAGTCTGGATATAATAAAATTCCTGTTAGTCTATTTGGTGATGAAGCCTCTCTCTCTCAACATCAATATCCCAGAAATATCCCAGAAGGTATATTTCTTGGTTTAGGAAAACAGTTGTAAACAAAATATGGTAAAATTATATGCCTTCTGAGACCAACAGACAATGAAGACATGGGGAAATGCTATGGCAGGTGGTGATGTGTGACGTGAAAAAAGAGAGTGATGGGGATTCATGAGGCTTAGGGGGTCAGGGAAACACTCTGTAATAAGGAGGCCTTGAGCAGAGGCTGCCAAAAATGAGACTGGGTGTTTGCCCAGCAGCCCAGACCAGAGTGGCTGGAGCTGAGTGGGTGAGGGGAGGGGAGTGGAAGGCGATGAAGCAGAGAGGCCATGGGGGAAGGTCATGAGGAACCTTGTAGGACTTCATCAGAATCCGAATTTGACTCTGAGAGAGCTGGGGAGTCACTGAGAGACTGGTTATGGGGGCCATGTGATAGAACTCAAATTTTAAGAGGATCCCTAAGGCTGCCAACAAAGGTCCATGTAGTCAAAACTTTGGTTTTTCCAGTAGTCATATATGGATGTGAGATGGGCTGTAAAGAAAGCTGAGCACTGAAGAACTGATGCTTTTGAACTGTGGTGCTGGAGAAGACTCTTGAGAGTCCTTTGGACAGCAAGCAGATCCAACCAGTCCATCCTAAAGGAGATCAATCTTGAGTATTCATTGGAAGGACTGATGCTGAAGCTGAAACTCCAATACTTGGGCCACCTGATGTGAAGAACTGACTCATTTGAAAAGACACGATGCTGGGAGCTTCCCTCATAGCTCAGTTGGTAAAGAATCTGCCTGCAATACAGGAGACTTGGGTTTGACTCCTGGGTAGGGAAGATCCCCTGGAGAAGGAAATGACAACCCACTCCAGTATTCTTGCCTGAAGAATCCCATGGACAGAGGAGCCTGGCAGGCTACAGTCCATGGGGTCACAAGGGTCAGACACGACTGAATGACTTTCACTGCTCACTACTATGATGCTGGGAAAGATTAAAGGTGTGAAGAGAAGGGGAGGACAGAGGATGAGATGGTTGGATGGCATCACTGACTCAATGGAAATGACTCATCACTGACTCAGTGGAGTTTGAGTAGGCTCCGGGAGTTGGTGATGGACAGGGAAGTCTGGCGTGCTGCAGTCCATGGGCTCGCAGAGTCTGACACGACTGAGTGACTAAACTGACTGAACTGACCTACTGAGGCTGCAGAATGGAGAACGACCTCTAGGGGGTGAAGGGCAGAGACAGAGGTCCCTGGGCGGCTGCGGCAGCGGTCCAGTGAGCCACAGTGCGGTGTGTACCCGTATCTTTCCTTGAGTAGACCTTATTTCCTTAGCAGAACATGTATGACTTGCTGTGTTAAGGTTTTTGTGAGACTTCATCCCAAATCATGATTCATTCAATCTCTAGGCATTTATCATGGATTCACCCTCCACCCCTCACTCCTCCCTGAGGTGTGGGAGCAGGGAAAGAGGAAAGGTGGAAATGAAAATTGCCACTCCCCCAATCAAGGGTTGGTTACCCAGGCCACCAACTCTGTTCTTGGTTTAGCTGAGTGTTTACTAGTCACCTCCCTCACATGACAGGTCTCCTTGTTTCTCTCATCTCAGGAAACTTCAGCAGCGTTAGGAGCTCTGTGTCAGGAATAGGAAGACCGAATTAATATTTCTTACCTAAGTCACAGTATCAATATTCCCTCAATATTCCATTGTTTCTGTGCTCATGCTGTGACCAACATGAACACGCTGGGTTACAGTCCAGGAGGACATCAGCTTCCCCAGCTAAGTCCCGCCTGGACCAGTGTCTGGTAAGCAGCAAGTGTCCGTCCAGTGGAGAAGCCGCGACAATAGTTGTAGGAAGGTGGCCTGTGTCACACCTGTCATCTGAGCTAGGTGAGGGGGGTCAGGGCACTGAGATGACATGTGCAGGAGGCTGAAACGGACGTGGCCTCACACACTGCTTTTCACTTATGGGTCCTATGATTTGTCTCATCCACTCACTGACCATCCGTCATGTGCCATGCACGGCTCTAGGTCCTGGGATGCTCCCCAAGTGAACATATTGAAATCATGATCTGTATTGACAGGAGACCCACAGGCATAGTCACATCTAAGTTCTGCTCTTACTGGACTTTTGGTCCTTGCAGAAAGATGCAGGAGGCATGCTTAGGAGCGAGATTACGCAATAAACAGGACTGACCCAGCTCCTCCCTTCCCTCGCTCTCCTCCTCATTGCCTGATCCCACCCCTCAGCCAGGATATTAAAAGCTCAGTCCGTCCCCAGCATCCTCAGGAGCCCTCCTGCAAGGCCACCAAGATGAGCCGGTTCTGCCTCTCCACAGCCCTTCTCTTCCTCCTGGTTATCCTGGTAGATGGTACTCCGGTGTATGAACACCATTCCCTGGACCAAGGTATGTCTGGACACCTTTCCTCTAGAGGTTCTCAAGAAAGTAGGAGAGTCCGTAGAAGGGTTAGGGGGAGGGGATCAGTGGTGGAGTGGGTGCTGCCAAGCCTCCCTGGATTTCTCCTGCAAGCTGGGCAGGCTTTTGTTGTTGGCTTGGTGTTGGCTGCCTTGGTGTTCCTCGATATGTGAGGATGTTCTCTAGTCACGAGGGCTACTCTGTGGTTGCTGTGTGTGGCCTTCTCATTGGTGAGGCTTCTCTTGTTGCAGAGCAGGGACTCTGGGCATCTGGACTCCGTGGTTGTGGTTCACATGTTCCCTTGAGGCGACGTGGTTTTTTCTCACACTAGGGATCGAATCCATGTCCCCTGAATTGGCAGGCGGATTCTTAACTGCTGAACCACCAGGGAAGTCGGAAGTTGCAAGCTTTTAACTCCACTGACATTATGATATGCATGAAGAGATACATTAAAATTCATATATATAAAGATAAATAATCCCAGCTAACTATACCAGGGAGAAGGCAATGGCCCCACACTCCAGTACTCTTGCCTGGAGAATCCCAGAGATGGAGGAGCCTGGAGGGCTGCAGTCCATGGGGTCGCTGAGGGTCGGACATGACTGAGCAACTTCATTTCCACTTTTCACTTTCATGCATTGGAGAAGGAAATGGCAAGCCACTCCAGTGTTCTTGCCTGGAGAATCCCAGGGACGGGGGAGCCTGGTGGGCTGCCGTCTGTAGGGTCGCACAGAGTCGGACACGACTGAAGTGACTTAGCAGTAGCAGCAGCAACTATACCAGATCAGGGACCCTATTTATGAGACTATCTATTCCTGGTCCCTGCCTTGTCCATGAATGGCACTGTAGTGTAGTAATAAAAAGATCCATATTTGATCCTTCTCATGATATGGCCCAGGCCTCCTAAACTCTTGGAATTTACTGATTTTAGTGGTTATGAGATGAGTCACTAAAGGTGACTCAGGGTACCTTAAGAATGGGGCTGGTCTCTAAGAAACCTCAAATACCGCCTAAAGGTTACAGTCTTCACCACCTCTCATTCCAGCACTGTGAGCTAACGGAAGGGAACAGAGTGAGAAAAATCACCCATGGCTGATTATCCAACCAATATGCTTGTTTAGCGAAACCTAGAAAGAAATTCAGAAATGTTGGCATTCACAGAGCTTGCAGGTGGGTGAATGCAGGAGGATGGTGTGACGGTGCTCTGCTCACCAGTGCATGGGGCTGGGCACACCTCCCTCCCCCTTTGCCCTACACATCTCCTCCCTTTGCTGCCGTGAGCTCTATTTTGTATATTTTTCTGGGAACAGTAAGTAAGGGTTTTCCTAAGGTCAGCCTCCGGTTTTATTGAATTGTTGAATGTGAAGGTGGGGTCAGGGATGCCCCATTTTTAGCCATTTAGTCACAAGCATGAGTGACTCGGGGCCTCATGGCTGGCATCTAAATTGAGGACAGACTTGAGCCCTCAACCCGCAGAATCTGCAGTAACTCCGTGGATTGGAATCAGAAGTAAATGGACTTGTTGGACACCCAGTGGGTGTTTGGGGAATTGGTTGCTGTTGGTAGAGACACCACATATTTGATGTCAGGGAAACCTAGGCAAACCTAGACTCCCTGTCCCCTGTGATTTGGGGCTCAGATGATGCTCCAGAAAAAGGGAGAAATGAGAGTACATGTTGTAACCAGAAACTGTTCTCACTTATCTGTATTTTCAGAGTTCCTGGGAGAATGAGGGAGTGTATCAAATGGGTTGTAACATGCTATCTTGTCCTGGCCCTGCCACCCACATGCCACATCCTGGGAAAAGTCACCTGCAATTTTCTTATTGATCCCCCTTTGCCCTACACATCTCCTCCCTTTGCTGCCGTGAGCTCTATTTTGTATATTTTTCTGGGAACAGTAAGTAAGGGTTTTCCTAAGGTCAGCCTCCGGTTTTATTGAATTGTTGAATGTGAAGGTGGGGTCAGGGATGCCCCATTTTTAGCCATTTAGTCACAAGCATGAGTGACTCGGGGCCTCATGGCTGGCATCTAAATTGAGGACAGACTTGAGCCCTCAACCCGCAGAATCTGCAGTAACTCCGTGGATTGGAATCAGAAGTAAATGGACTTGTTGGACACCCAGTGGGTGTTTGGGGAATTGGTTGCTGTTGGTAGAGACACCACATATTTGATGTCAGGGAAACCTAGGCAAACCTAGACTCCCTGTCCCCTGTGATTTGGGGCTCAGATGATGCTCCAGAAAAAGGGAGAAATGAGAGTACATGTTGTAACCAGAAACTGTTCTCACTTATCTGTATTTTCAGAGTTCCTGGGAGAATGAGGGAGTGTATCAAACGGGTTGTAACATGCTATCTTGTCCTGGCCCTGCCACCCACATGCCACATCCTGGGAAAAGTCACCTGCAATTTTCTTATTGGAACAAGAGATAATGTTGCATGGGTTTTTGAACAGATTACTACTACTACTAAGTCACTTCAGTCGTGTCCGACTCTGTGCGACCCCATAGATGGCAGCCCACCAGGCTCCCCCATCCCTGGGATTCTCCAGGCAAGAACACTGGAGTGGGTTGCCATTTCTTTCTCCAATGCATGAACGTGAAAAGTGAAAGTGAAGTCGCTCAGTCGTGTCCGACTCTTAGCGACCCCATGGACTGCAGCCCACCAGGCTCCTCCATCAATGGGATTTTCCAGGCAAGAGTACTGGAGTGGGGTGCCATTGCCTTCTCCGTTTGAACAGATTATCAGTCATATATATAAGGGAGATGAATCAGATGTTATGGTGAATTTAGTGCATTTTCCAACAAGATGTGTTAATCTGAAAACAATTTCTCTACCTATTTGTTTTTGGCAAGAAATAATATTTAGGTATCAAATAATTTTTATTCTTCTATTATGAAAAATAACCAGAAACCCCTGGGATGAATGAGCAGAACCACTGTTGGGAAAGAATGAGTCACGGCCCTGTGTGGCTTCTTGGACCGAGGTTGATGCAGCGTTAGTAAAGTCTCCAGGCCCTTCCCCTTGTCCCCTTTTGGCTATTATTTTACTATTCGTATGTATCTCCTCCCTTGTCCACTGTTGACTACTATTTTATGATCCATATTTGATCCTTGTCTTAGTTCATGTCCCACATCTCCAGAAACTCTTGGAATTTACTGTCGTTCACAGGTCTGGAGACAAGCCTTACAAGGGGACCTGAGAAGCTTGTAGTATCATCTGTGATTAAAGAAATCGTCGACGATGTGATTATAGGTTTGAACTTTCTGAATCTCTTGGGAGAAAAGAGGGCCCTGAGACTGAGAACAGCCACCACTGGACAAAGATTCAATCAATATGTCTGTTTAGTGAAACTGCAATAAAAATCCATAGATACAGGCATTCTGAGAGATTTGGGGTGGTAACACATGATGGTGATGTGAGGGTCCTGTGCTCTTTAGGGTTTGAAGGCTCCCCATACATCCATTTCCACTTTGCCCTGCACATCTCACTTGCTCCACTGTCCTTAGATTTATCCTTAACAACAACAATGTGAGATCAGTATGTAAGTGGTTGTCCTGAGTTGGTCATCAGATCTATTGAGTTATTGAACATGGAGGTTCAATAACTGGAACTTCCCAGCTTTAGCCATTTTGTCAAATCATGAATGACTCGGGACAACATGGCTGGCATCTGATTTAGTCCTCAACATGCAGAGTCTGTACCAACTCCCTCAATTTCATATCAGAAGTAAATTGACTGGCTGGACACTTAGTGGGTGTTTGGGGAATTGGACGTTGTTTCTAGAGACACCACGTATTTGGTGTCAGGGAAACCCAAACTCACACTCTGTGTGCTTGGGAGCTCAGGGGAGTCCTGGGGACGGGGGAGTGATGAAGG
The DNA here is from genome assembly GCA_006410635.1 of Cephalophus harveyi. Lineage (NCBI taxonomy): Eukaryota > Metazoa > Chordata > Mammalia > Artiodactyla > Bovidae > Cephalophus > Cephalophus harveyi. Next base: position 70,712 of record SJYT01003328.1, read on the forward strand.
TAGGATACTGCACCAGAAGCTCTCAGCAGTTATTGGCATTTTCAGAGCTCCTGGCAGAACAGGATAGTGTAACAGATGGGTTGTAACAGGGAAGTATCTTGTCCTGACCCTGCCACCCACATGCCTTGTGTCCTGTGGCAAGTCATCTACAGCTTCCTCTTCTGAACAGCAGATACATGCCACTTGATTTCTTTGAACATACTGCCAGCCACAGATATAAAGAGTTTATTCACATTTCATGGCCAATTTTGGTTAATTTCCAACAGGATATGTTCATTTGAAAAGATTTCTCTACCTACTTGCTTGGGACGAGAAAGAACCTTTATGCATCACAATGATTATCCTTGTACAATAAAAATTAATTAGAAAGGCCTGGGACCACTTAGTAGCGCAACTGCTAGGAATGCATAAAACACAGCCCTTGTGTGGCTGGCTCATGGAACCAAGGCTGATACAATACTAGCAAAGTCTCCAGGCTTCTTCCCTTGTCCACTTTTGGCATCAATTTATTTTCCATATTTGAACCTCATCCTGCTTTATGGCCCAAGACTCCTGCAAATTTTGGAATTTTTTCTTCCATGGGTACCAAAATTATCTGCAAGGCATGTAAGATGATAAGAAAAGCGGCCGAAACATTCAAAAAATGCCTTGAAGGTTTGAACTTTCTGCTCCTGTGGGGAGAGGGGATAGCACTGAAACTGAAATCAGCTACTACTGGTCGTGGATTCAATAAGTATCCTTGTTTAGTGAAACTTCAATAAAAATCCATAAATATTGGCTCACAGAGCTTATAAGGTGGGAACAAATTGTGGTGAGGTGAGGGTGCCGTGCTCACCAGGGCACGGAGGCTCCGCTCACCTGCACTCCCACTTTGCCCTAAACATCTCCTCCATTTCACTTTTTCTCAGATTTAATCTTATACATTAATCTGAGAACAGTGTGTAAAATTTTCCCGAGTTTGGTCGCTGGTTCGATTGAGGTGTTGTGCATGGAGGTGGGGTCATAGAGACTCTCACTTTTAGTCAGATGGTCAGAATCATAAGTCACTTGAGACTACATGTCTGGCATCGGAAGTCAGGACAGACTGGATCCCTCAACCCGTGGCATTGGCACTAACTCCACAGACATGGTATCAGAAGTCAATGGACAGAGGGCTACCGGGCTGGTGTTGGGAACTGGATGGTGTTGGTGGAGAAGCAACATATTTGGTGTCAGGAAAAAACCCAGACTCACTGTCCTCTGTGATTTGAGGGCTCAGGTGAGGCTGGGGAAGAAGTCAGTAGTGAAAGTGGGACACTGAACCCAGGAACTCTTTCCAGTCATCTGCATTTCTGAGTCCCTAGCAGAATCAATACTGTTTCAAATGGGTTGTGACATGACAGTATCTTGTCCTGACCAGGCCACCCACGGGCTTGTGTGCTGGGGCAAGTCATCTGCAGTTTCCTCATCTAAACAGGGGAAGCATGTTCCATGAGTTATTTGAACAGATGACGAGTCTTGAATAGAAAGTGTTTATTCATATGTCACGGCCAGATTTGTCCATTTTCCACCACGATGTGTTAATCTGAAAAACAAATTTCTCTTCCTTCTTGATTTGGCCAAGTAAAAATATTTCTTTATCAAATAATGATTATTCCTCTATTATTAAAACTAACTGAAAGATGTTGAACTATGGAGGAAAGCAACTGCTGGAAAAGCAAGAAAACAGCCCTTGTGTGGTACGCTGTGGGACCAAGGCTGATGCAACATTACTAAAGTCTCAGGCTTTTTCCCTTGTCCTTTTTTGACCCTTATTGTCTTATCCGTGGTTGATCATTTTCCTGTTTCATGGACCAGGCCTCCTGAAACTCTTGAAATTTTCTCTTTTTCATAGGCGAGGAGTTGATTTCCTTAAGGCAACTTGAGACCCATACACTACAGGAGTTCCCAACACATATATTCGAAGAGGAGAATAAAGGTTTGTACTTTCTGCACCTCTGGGGAGATGGACCTCTACATTTTAGACATTTGGTCACAAGCCTAAGCTGGTCGGGACCCTGTGGCTGGGACTAAAGTGAGGATAGTCATGATCCTTCAATAGGTGGGATCTGCACTAACTGCACGGATTTCATATCAGACGTTGATTGACTGGGGGGCGCCCAGTGGGTGTCTGGGGAACTGGTTGATGGTGGAGACACCACATATTTGGTGATAGGGTAAACACAAGCTCACTCTCTGCTGTGATTTAGGTGCTTAGATGAGACTTGGGGACAGGGAAGTAATGAAAATAGAACACTGCCTCCAGAGAGTCTTACAGTGAAAGTGGAGCGTTAGTTGCACAGCCACGTCCGACTCTTTGCCACCCCATGGACTGAAGGCCACAGGCTCCTCCGCCTGAATACTGCAGTGGGTTGCCATGCCCTTCTCCAGGGGATCTTTCCAACCCAGGATCAAACCCGCGTCTCCTGCATTGCAGTCAGGGTCTCTACCATCTGAGCCACCTGGGAAGCTGGAAACTCTTACAAGTAAGCTATATTTTTAGAATTCCTGGTAGAATCAGGTATTGTATCAGATGGGTTGTGGCATCATAGTTACTTGTCCTGACCCTACCACCCACATGCTCTGTGTCCTGGAGTAAGTCATCTGCAGTTTCCTCATCTGAACAGAGGAAATATGTTACATGGGTTCTCTGAACAGATTACCAGTCATGAAGATAAAGAATTTATTCACATTTCATGACCAATTTTGTCCATTATCCACCAATGTGTTAATCTGGAGAACTTTATCCTTTGATCTCCTTTGGGCAAGAAAACATATTGAGGTGTCAAATAATGATTATTCCTTTATTATTAGAACAATCAGAAGGACTGGGACCACGAGCAGCAACTGCAGGGGCGCAGGAAACACAGTGCTTGTGTGGTTTGGCTCATGGGATCCAGGCTGAGACAATACGAGTAAAGCCTCCAGACCCTTTTCCTTATTCTCTTTTGACTGAGTTTATTATTCATACTTGATCCATATTTGATCCTTGTCCTGGTTCATTGCCCAGGCCTCCTGAAACTCTTGGCATTTACTTTCTTTGCTAGGTCATGAGAGCACTCAGGGAAAGCAACCCAGGAACCTTCAGGGGCAGGCTCTGAACTTATGATTAATCAGCAATAGTGGCTAATTCAGTCAATATGGTTATTTATTGAAAACTTCCATAAATACCCATAAGTATTTGGGTTCAGAGGTTTCAGGGTTAAAGAACCCCAGGACACATTATTTTATTATCCTCTCAGCAGATTGAATGCTAGAGGGAGATTGACCATTGTGTTGATGTGCCCCATCATCAAGGTGATTTTGAAATAAAAGGAATTCAATTATACCCATTCTAATTGATGACCTTGCACTTGTGGAAAGAATGAAAATGGGAGGTAGGAAGTCCCTTCAAAGCAGTGTTCTTGGGGATCCGGACATAACTGTTAAAAAAATATGGCAAAATAAATTGCCTTCTAGGAGGGTCACTTAAAAATACCAAAGGGTGAAATCTTATTGTAGGTTATCAGTTTCTTGAAGGTAGAGAGTAAAGCAGAGAAAGGATGCTGTGCTTTTTCTCTGAAGGGTCAGGGGAACCCTCTGTGACAAGGAAGTACTGAGCAGAACTGCAGAAATAACGTGCCTGGTTACTCACTACTACTGTGTTTGAGCAGGAGCCAGGGCCAGGGTGGCTGGAGCTGAGTTGGTTTAGGTGAGGGGAAAGCAGTGGAAACGGATGAGGCATAGAGGTCATGGGAGTAGGTAGCGAGGAGCCCTTCAGGACTTTTTAAGAATCAGAATTTCACTATATAAAAAAGGGGACTCACTGAGGAATTGGTCTTCAGGGAGCCGTGGGATAGGACTGAATAATAACAGAATCCCTGAGGCTGCAGTGCACAGAGTGTCCTCTAGGGGGCAAGGAGCAGAGACAGCGCTGAGCAGGCGGCTGCAGTGGTCTACACGGAGGTGTGTCCATGTTCCCTGGGTGGATCCCAGGTCTCTCGAATAACATACATGTCCTGCTCTATTGGCCACTTTCCTGGTGGCTCAGAGGTTAAAGCATCTGCCTCCAATGCGGGAGACCCAGGTTCGATCCCTGGGTCGGGAAGATCCCCTGGAGAAGGAAATGGCAACCCACTCCAGTATTCTTGCCTGGAGAATCCCATGGACGGAGAAGCCTAGTAGGTTACAGTCCACGGGGTCGCAAAGAGTCGGACACGACTGAGCGAATTCACCTTCCTTCCTTCCTTGCTCTATTGAGATTTCTATGGAGGCTTCATTACCTAGTCATGATGCATTAAATCATTAGTCACTGGGGACTGTTCAACAGACAGCTCCATTAACTTCCCTGAGGTTGAGGGAAGGCAAGGAGATTATGGAAGAAAGACCATGGGAGAGGGTGGGAATGACAGGTTTCAGCCCCTGTAGGCAGTCCTTTCTGGTGCAATATCAGAGCCCATGCTGGGCTTATGAGGGTCTTTCCAAACTCACCAACTTCACATACGGAAAGACATCTTTATTGTTCTCATCATATAAGAAATACCAAGACTTTTAGGAACAGTGTCAGGAAAATGATGAAAAAAGAAATATGTATATTTCTTCTTAGAATCACAATATCATTAGTATCAATATTTATTTTATAGAATCCTTGTGAGGTAACTGAAGTAAACACAGTGTTACATTTTCTTCATGCCTTTTCCCATTATGGCATGATTCCTTCACCATTGTTATTAATGGTGAGAAGTTTTTTACCATACACTTAAGCAAAGAGAATATTAATAGTATTATAAAACTCTGTTATCCAAACCCATTAATTATTGACATATAGGGAATAGTTTTTACCTTTGCCCTCTTTTTGTTGTTGTAGTTTTTTTTTCTTTTTTGAGCATTTATGTAATTGTTTGTGTGGGCTGGTTCTTATTTGTGGGTCCCAGACTCAGTAGTCATGGCCTGTCGACTCCATGCCTACAGCATTTGGAACTTTAATGCCTTGACAAGGGATTGAAGATAGGACTCCTTTGTTGGAAGGCAAATTCTTAACCACTGAACCACCTCGGAAGTCCTTCTGAAGTTTTAAGGCTATTCAAAGGCATTATACCAATTTTTCTTAAAATACTTCATGAGGAGATATACATTTGTACATGATTACTATAACATGTCATGCTTAGCAACCTTCATAATTCTGTCCCAGAAAGGAAAGGAGGTTTTCAAGTGGGCATTTCAATTTGACCATCCCCACAACCCTAACATTGTCTACCCCAAACAAGCTGGAGGTTCTAATTGTTGGCCTTCTACGGAGCTGTGATGACCATCCTCATAACTGAGCCATTACCCCTCTTATTCCAGCAGACTCTCAGCCTGCCTTCTGCCTGGAGCCTAAGTTAGCTGGTTCCTGCAAGAACAAGACAGCCAGGTACTTCTACAACGCCAAGACCGGATGCTGCGAGCCGTTTGTTTACGGTGGCTGCGAAGGGAACAAAAACAACTTCAACACCATAGAGGACTGCTTAAAGTCCTGCTGTCCCGGCTGCATGAAGACCTGCTGCACACTGAAAGAGTCCCAGGGGTAAGACAGGGGGAGGGCGCAGGGGGAGGGGAAGGGCTGGGGAAAGGGGCGGAGCCCAGGGGGCCACACGCCATTCACCCTGCACAGGGTCTTCCTCCTCGCTGCTGCCGGGAGGAGAGGCTGCAGTGTCCTGTGAAACCACGCGCTGAGCGAGTTCTCCAGGGAGAGGATGGCAGGTCAACCCCAGAGGCCTCTTTGTGATCATCTCAGCCTGATCACATGCTCCTCTTTCTCAGTTGGGAACACTGATTCAGCCACCCTCCAGGGCAGGTCTGCAGTGCTCCTGAGTGCCCCACGTAGGCTTGAAAAACTCATTTCCTTCTTATAGGTTATGTGGGTCATGGGCACTGCAGTTCCATATTGTTTGGAAAGTTTAGGCTCTCTGTCAAGATGACCAGTGTCCAGGTCTGGGGCCACAATGATGGCACTCAACAAGTTCCTTTTTTTTTGCAGAGGACATGTGAAGAGTGGTCCCTGAAACTCGAAATCCAAGGAAGACCCCTGCAGGGCTGGGCTGTCGCTGCTTCTGAAACAGTTCCGTCTCCTCTCAGTCCTTCTCTGCCCCACCCTCCTCAGCAGAACCTGCCTGTTTCCTTTCCTCTGTTGGTCAACATGTCTAATTCTGTCTCATCCAGCTGGTGAGAGAGCATGAGAGCATGTCTCCCCTGCACCCCTAGCGCTTCACACAGTTCCTGACACCAATGAGACCGTTTATAATTATTTGAGGAAAGAAGGGAGGATGTAGGAGCACATTCCTCATGACCAGATTAAGTACAAGGTTGCGGTGTAACACAGGATTTTTGTTTTTACCTCTATCTTCACGGTATCCTCACCTTCAACCCGTCTCCACAATCACTGCTCTCCTTCTGGGTGGCCAAGAGGAATTTCCAGCATTCAGTTCTCATTGTCAGTAATAAGAAAAGGGTTTGGGATAAAGAAGCCTCTTGACCCCACAATGATGCTGTGATTTTCCTTTCTGTAGCTTCAAACATTGTGGTTCATATTTAAATAAATACATATTAAAAAAATTAAACTGACTGGAGTCTGTTGTTTGCAATTACAAAACTTAGCCATCAGAGTCCATGGAAATGGTGATCCTTCTCACTGCTCTGCAGAGAATTGGGCACCTCCCTTTTTCCTGTCCAGAGACTGTGCCCTACCAGGTATAGGAAGCAAACCCATTATAGCTTCATCATCTTAGTAGTCACCCAAGCTACACAGAAACCTGGGAGGCACACACCTGCACATGAAAACTTCATTTCTTACTTCTAAGTTCAGTTCAAATTTGAGGCCAGGTTGTTCTCCTAGACTCTCAGAAGGAGAAAGGGCTTGGGGCTCAGTTGTCCAGTTTCTAAGGAATCCTGTTCTCTGATGTCATATTTGGGGAGGGTTTTTTTTTTTTTTTAGTTTTGGTAAAGAAAGGCAACTCTCATTTAGTGTCCCAGGCTCTGTGCAAGCATTTTGCTTGCATTATTCTGTTAATCATGCTAAGAATCCTTCAAGGGAGGAAATGGAATCATAGAGACGGCACTTAGCTGCTGTATTCATTTCCTAAAACGGTGGGTCCCCACTTTCCCAAGCAGAAGGACTTTGATGATGCTTTCCTGTTCTGTTTCTGGGAAGATTTATAATGGAGGCAACTTCAGAAACAGTATCTATGTCGCTACAAATGAGTAAAGTTTACCATGGGGACCGAAGCAAGTATATTACTTAAATAGATGAGAACACATAGGGTGCAGGTGCTGTTTTTGATAGCTTTCCAGTCTTAGGCAAATCCTCAACATCTCTAAACTTGGCGTTCTTTAGCTATAAAATAAGGGTAAGGCTGGTACTTGTTCATGTTTCTAGTCAGAGACCACTAGAAATACTCCTGTGTCTAGTTGAGCTCATTGGATTTATTTACTACTCACAGCAGCAAGAAACAGGAATCATCTTGGAAAACAATATGCTGTCATATTAAGACAATGTTCAAAGGAACCCATAAGATGTGGGCTTCTGTGATTTGAATTTAGGGAAGGTATCAGGAAGATGGCTTTGCTCTGGAAGGATGGTGTTTAGGAAGTGGGGTAGTTCTCTGATTGGTGTCTTTTCTTTTCTTTTTTTTGGAGAAAAATATGTAAAGCATTTATTTATTTATTTTGATTTTATATTTTATTTATTAAAAAATTTATTCATTTTAATTGGAGGCTAATTACTTTACAATATTGTAGTGGTTTTTGCCATACATTGACATGAATCAGCCATGTGTGTACATGTGGTCTCCATCCTGAACCCCCCTCCCACCTCCCTCCCCATACCATCCTTCAGGGTCATCCCAGTGCACCAGCCCTGAGCATCCTGTCCCATGCATTGAACCTGGACTGGCAATCTGTTTCGCATATGGTAATAGACATGTTTCAATGCCATTCTTGCAAATCATTCCACCCTTGCTCTCTCCCAGAGTCCAAAAGACTGTTCTATACATCTCTTTTGCTGTCTCACACATAGCGTTATCTGATTGGTATCTTAGTTTTCACTCTAAGAAGGGAAGACTAGATAGAGTTTAGAGCTGCACTTGTTCAAGAAAAGCTGTCACTCAAGATAGGAAGGTATTTGGTCATATCGGTAGTTTGTGTAATGTAGCTCCTTTGCTCAGGGCTAAAACATGATCACCCAGTGTCCTATTTTTGTCTAAATCTTTCAGATGAGAGAATATATGCCTATGGTCTCCGATGATTCAGAACAGCCTCACGATGTGAGCAACATGATATCATGCTACAAGTGAAGAAGAGGGTACTTTCCCAGAATGACCTCATCTGATGTTGAAGCTTTGTAAAATGTTTATCTTGAGCAGAAGAACAGAAGGGCCATTGTGGTATCAGGTCAGGTCTTAGAATTCAAAGGTTGCTTTTCTCTTTCTCTATCAATCTCATAGAGTATTGATGAGAATGAAAGAGATGTATTTGTTAAATTCTTTGTCCAAGACTGCCTGAGTAACCATTTAATGAAGGTCAGATATGATAATAGTGATATTAGTAGTATAAATATGTTATCTAATTTTTAATAATTTTTAGTTGATAACAGTGTAAATAAAATGACTTGGTATTAATGAAAAAGCTTAGCTTCAGCAACTGACTATATTTTCTGGTCTTTGGCAAGTCATTTCATCTCCCTAAGACACATATTTTACTTATGCTTTTAATGAAAAAAGATGGTGATATCTGCATTAAGGAATCCCCAGATTTGCATACTTTTAAAAACCATGTTGATTACGCTGCTAATGGCATTGAACACCAAAACAAATTGTCTAGAAGCACATCAAGTATTAGATTCCGCCCCTCTTGACTGCTCTTTAGATGTGCTGTTGACTGTAGTAAGAAAGGAACAAATAACATTGAATGTAGTAATGTCATCTTCTAGAAGTTCCCACTCAAGTAACTGGCGCAGTGCCAGAGTGGAGTCAGAGCCCCAATTCCAGTTAGGTCTCCTTCTTCCTCACAGAAAACTGAAAGCCCTCTTGCTTCAGTGATTGACCTCACCCAGGCCCAGCTCTCTTCACAACCCTCCATTGTCTTTGTGTGACTCTTTGGTCAATGCCATTAAGTGTTAATTACAATAATTACTCATTATTATTATTGTTTCAAAGGACTTTGACTTTGCAGGGAGAAGAACATATGTCTATGGTCTCTGATGATTCAGAACAGCCTTATGATGTGAGCAACACGATATCACGCTACAAGTGAAGAAGAGGGTAATTTCCCGCCTCAGATCACATAGCTAGGAAATGGCAGAACTGAGACTCAAACTGAGTTCCCCTGTTCCAAAAGCCACTAGTGAAGAGTCCAGAGTCGTGGGGGGGCGTGGGTAAATGGGAGGCCCCTGAGATCGAAGGTTCCGGGGACTCTAGGTGAGATCGGGGGCTCCAGGTGAGACCGTCCATCCATCTAGAGGACAACCACTTTGGTCCACTCCCCGTCACCCACCAGTAAGAGATCTCTACACAAATACAGAGACGAAGGGAAGACGAGTGAGGGAAATAAAGACAGGTCTTATAGTCCCAAACACGGGGTCTATCTCTACAAGAAGGGGTCGAGTTGTAGAAAAACCTGGTGACGGTCCAGTTCTCGAACACACAAGGTCATCTCTACGCCGGTGTTACCAACGGCCTTTACTGGACACAGTATGGACAGAAGACTTCATCCACCCCAATTACACTCTCCCCCTCGTGACTGTACATCTATACTTCTGGGGACGTACTCCGACACTTCCTCCCGGACCCGATTGTATGGCGACTAGTGGATCGTCAGAAACTAGGCGAGAGAAGGTGAGTACCTGGTAGGAAGTCCACGGTAAGTCACGAGATCCACGACCCTACGAAGAACTCCTGGTATAACCTGTTTTAAGGTGCACATCTTAGTGTAAGACACAAAAGTACTGGTGTCTCAGTTCAAACTCCTGCCTTCAGTGACCAATAAACGGGACTCGTCTGTATTCGTCCTGTCTCCTCGGACCACCCGATGTCAGGTACCTTGCAGTTTCTCAGTCTTGTCTGACTCACTGCCTCGTCTGTCTGTGTGGGTCCGTCTTCGTCCTGTTACCTTCGACCCCTCTAACGTGTAACATGTACTAACTGGGGGTTAGGAGGCAGAGGTGTGAGAGGGGAGGAAGAGTGGGCAAGAATGAGTAGACGACCCCACATTTGTCTAGACATTCGTAGGCAGAAAGGTATCTACGGGAGAAGTTCCGTTTTTTGTACTCGTCTTAGCTGGAAAGACGTCAGGACGAGTATGAGGTCCCGTGGGATCACCCACCTTAGAGTCCCACACTTCGGTCGTTGGTCCAGGTCTCATTCAGGGTCTAGTGGAGAGGAGACGTCTGACCTCCCTTTCCTCCACTCACTCACGTACCTTCCCCACCCTTCTCCCCACACCACCGACGACGGTCGGGAGAGACCTAAAGAAGACCCTTAACTCGTCAACTTGAGGTCCCTGTGAAGAACTAAGAGTTTTTCGTACACGAGACGAAATGTCCTAAGAACCCCGACCACGTGACCTTACTGGGTCTCCCTACCATGCCCCTCCCTCCACCCTCCCCTCAAGTCCTACCCCTTGTACACATACGGGCACCGCCTAAGTACAACTACACACCGTCTTGGTTATGTTATAACATTTTAATTTTTTTTTTTTTTTACAGTGAAGTGATTAAAAAAAGATTAAAATTTCCCACTTAAAAAATATATTACAGGTATTAAAAAAAAATCCCACCTCGTTTTACAAAATCATGACCTTCATCTCTGAGACTGTCAATTTCTAGTTTCTACCTTGTCCCTAAATGCCAGTTTAGAATAATAAAAAGATCCATATTTGATCCTTGACCTGGTTCATGCCCCAGGACTCCAGAAACTCTTGGAATTTATTGTCTTTCTCTAAGTACTGAAATCTCTGAAGGGTGAGACCTTAGATAGTATCTGTGTGCACCTGGACTCCAGGATATGCCATCATATGATTAGAGGGTTAGAATTATCAGTCCCTAGACCCTCTGGGGAAGAGAGAATGGATACTGAGTTCCATCAACAATGGCCAAAGATTCAATAACATTGCCTACCTCAAGCCCTTAATTAAAATCCATGAGCACTGCATTCAGAGAGCTTCAGAGGGGTGATGACATAAATGGTTTGTAAGGGAGAAGTGTCCTGAGATGGCATGGAGGCTCAGAATTTCCTGCTCCCTCTTTGCCTTATGCTTCTCCTCCCTTCTGCTGTCTCAGAGTTTTATTTTTTATTATAAGAGGGGACCATATGTAAAGGTTCCCCAATTCTGTGAGTGGTTGTGATAACTTCTTGAACATGGGAGTTGGGTCAAAGAATATCTGGATTAACAGTCAGTTGGTCGTGGGTCTCAGTGACCCCAGGGCTCGTGATCAACACTTGAAGTGTAAGCTGACCTCCAGGATGAAGCCGTCACCCTGTGGGGTCTGGGTCATCTCTGCGGATTTAGTGTCAAAAGTGAACAGACTGCTGGGTGCCCAGTGGGTGTGGGGGAACTGGGTTCTGTTGGCAGAGACCCCACATGCTTGTTGTCAGGGACAAAACCCAGACTCACTGTTTTCTTCCATTTGTATCTGGGGTGAGATCCAGGGTAAAGGGACTATAATATGTTGAACAGAGCATTTAGAACCCCTCAGTAGTTCTCTGCACTTTCAGAATTCCTGACAGAATCAGGGACTTGATTAAATGGGTTGTGACAGAATGTGTCTTGCCTTCACCTACATGCTGTGTGTCCTGTGACAGTCCCATCTGCAACTTTGACATGAGATCAGTGGCACCAAGTTTCTAGAGACTTTTGAAAGGATTACTAGTGAGTACAAAGATTTCACACCTTTGTGGTCAGCAGTGTCCATTTTCCACCAAAATATTTTTGTCTGAAAGACTTGTTGATCTACTTACATTTTTCCATGACATATCCAAAAAAAAAAAAAGTGAAAAATAGTGATCATTTCTCTGTGATGAAAGTAACCAGAGTTGAGTAACAGCTGAGGGTCTTCTTTTCAGAGGCAATGGTAGGAAGAGCAAGAAATGCAGTACTTTGTTGAGTTTGCTCTTGGGGCCAGGATTGCTTTTTCCAGGCTGGTATGATCTTTTTCCAGGCAAAAGTCAATGCTCTTTTCCTTGCGCCCCTATCAGACTACATTTTATTTTCCTATAATGATATAGATGACAGTTACATGGATAATTATATAGACAGGTCTCATCATCATAGAATAATTTTACTCTATCCACTCTCTTCAATGATGGTGCACTTGGCATGAGTACAAAACAGGAGAGTCAATTACTTAAGAAATGTTTATCCTAATGTATCTTTTTGATTCTGAGAGCATAGTCTTTAAGTAGGAAACAGTTATAAACAAAATATAGTAAAATAATATACACACAATAAAGGAGGGGAACACACAATAAAGTTGGGGAAAATCCTATGCCAGGTTATGATGAGTGTTGTGAAGAGAGAGACAGATGGGGATAAAGGAGGCTGGCGTCAGGGAAATGCTCTGTGATAAGGAGATTTTGGACAGATGCTTCCAAAAAAGTGTCTGAATGTTTGAGCAGCAGCCAGGACCAGAGTGACTGAGGGTGAGAGGGTTGAGGGACAGGGAGGAGGAGATGAGACGGAGAGGGCCTGGGGACAAGTCATGAGGTGGCTTGTAGAAGTTAAGAATCAGAATTTGACTCTCAGAAAACTAGGGGGTCACTGAGGGACGGATTGGGAACCATGGGATAGGATTTACTTTGAAACAGGATCCTTGTGGCTGTAGCGTGGAGAATGGCCTCTAGGGGGCAAAGGGCAGAGACAGAGGCCCCTGGGCAGGCTGCTGAATTGTCCAGGTGAGCCATGATGAAGTGTATATCCATATTGTTGCCTGGATTGAACTCGGTACATTAGAACAACATGAATCACTTGCTCTGTTGAGATTTCTGCAGCAGCTTCATTATAAATCAGGATTCATTGAATCTTTAGCCATTTGTGATGTAGTCATGCTTCAAAGCTTAGCCTCTTCTTGAGTTTTTGGAGCAGGGAAAAGCAGAAGGTGATAATTAAAACCTATACCTATGGTTGATAGGTTGATGTCTGACAGAACATCATGTTGATATTTGACAGAAAACAACAAAAATCTGTAAAGCAATTATCCTTCAAGTTAAAAAATATATATATGTAAATTAAAAAAAAAGAAAAAAACCTCAACCACCAAATCAGGTGTTAGTCACCTAGGCAACCAACCTCAATTCTAAGGTTAGATTGAGGCTGTGCTGGTCACCTTTCTCACATCATAAAAGACCCTTAGTGCTGTCATCTTTAAGGAAATCCAATCGTTTTAGGAGCATAGTTCCAGGATTAATGGTTCCTTAATTCCAGTGCACATGATGTAAACAAAGTAAACATTTTGGGGGGTTTTCTTCCATGCATGCCTCCATTAAATCATGATGCCTTCACACTTTCCTTTTTATACCAAAAGCTTTCAACTATATACATCTACAGATCAGAATATTATAAACTGGAGGACCATTGTCCAGCTCCAGTCATGATCAACCTATGGAGAATATTCTTAATGTGTATCTTTTATTCTTGTCCTAGTTACAGCTAACCAGTGGAAACATGCCAATTCAGTAACGATATGCAATTATTTACAATATTACCCTGTCTAAAGCCTAACAACATGAATAATAATGTCCTACAGGGCATGATACGAAATGGCCTTTACACATTCACACCCGTACCATTCTCTATTGCAAATAAACTGGTATCATCTGTATTTTACCTTTTAGACCCAGCTGTGATGACCATCTTGGTATTTCACTGAGATCCTCCCATCCCTATAGCCCTGCCTGATGTCTGCCTGGAGCCTCCATTCAAGGGTCCCTGCAAGGCCAAACTAAGCAGACACAGCTACAATGCCACATCCAGTTTCTGGCAGATTTTTCTATACGGTAGCTAAAATGTTAAGAACAAAGACTGCAGTGGGAGCCAGGCAGTGTTAAGACCCCTGCTGGTGCTATCCTATCTAGGGTAAGACAGCAGGCAGGGCACGGGATATTGGAAGGGCTGGGGAAAGAGGCGGAGCTCAGGAGGGTACACACATCTCTAAACCGCCCACAGTGACTATTTTCCTCTCTGTGTCCTGGGAGAAGTGGCTACAGTATCCTTAGAAATCATGAGCTGAGCATGTCCTCCAGGGGCCAGCTTGGGAAAAGGTCAGCCCTAGAAGCACCATCCTGATAATCTGAGCTTACACTCATGCTCCCCTTTCTTAGATGGGAAGAGTAAGTCAGCGCCCCACAGAGCAGGTCTGTAGTGCTCCTGAGTCCCCCACCTCGGCTTCAAAAATTCACTTCCTTCTGCTGATTATTGTGATCCTGAGAGGACTGTGGTTGCTCATTTCTAGGATGGCCTAGGTCTTGTCCAGGTACACAATGTCCAGATCTGTGGCTTCAGAGATTCAATCAGAAAGTTCCTCTACTTTGCAGAGGCCATAGAAACTGGGCTCCCTGAGATGCTGAAGTCTAAGGAGCACCCAGCCAGGGCTGCTCTCTGGTGTGAGAATATTCAGCCTTTCCCTCTTGCTTCTCAACCCTGCCTTCCTCAGCAGGAATCTGCCTCTTTCCTCCCCCACAGGACTGCTTGCTTTACTCCTGCCTCATCCAGCTGGCTCTAAGCACCACGAGAGCAAGTCTTCCCTTTGTCCCTAGAATTTGCACAGCTCCATGCCCATAGGATAGAGTCTGCAATATTGAAGTAAGGATGGAAGCAATGCGGGAGAAAAGCTCCTCGTGACTGCAGTGAAAGCAGAGCCTGGGATGAGAATTCCTGACTCTTGCTGTAATCTTCTTTGTCACTGCAACCTCACCCTCCTCCTCCACCCCACCAGCATTTCGAGAGTCTTTGGAACGTGGCTGCCTGGATGCTGCCAGAGAGGCTGGGACCATTTCATTTCCTTGTAAATGTGATTGCCAGTCATGAAATCACATCGAAAATCTTTGATGCATCATCTGATCAGGAAAATCAAGAAGACTTTCCTGGTTGATGTTTGTTTGTTTGTGTGTTAGTGAAATTGAAATATCTGGGAATACTTGAAAAACAGGCAAGTGTCTTCCTCCTGATTTTCAGCTGTTTGTCTTGCAGCAAGTCACTTTTCTGTAGCTGTAGTTCAGTATCTTCATCTCTAATAAAGGAATAATGATAGTTGACTGATAAGATCGTTAAAGAAGAGCAAGCTATCTTTTTATTAACACTTCCTGTGAGCCCACATGACAGGTCACAATTTTAAATGCCCTCCAGGACAAGTGAGTTATGTGAATGGAAGTATTTTGTGTGAGGTGGAGGCAGGCGGACCATGCGAAATGGTGGGGCTTATGGAAACTGGAGAGAATGTTCCCCTCCTGAGAAGAGAGCCGCATGAGGATATGTCACCAGTTTTCCCTTTCTTTAAGGATTTTTAGGATTAGATGAATTATGTTTCATGTGTCTAGGACAATGCTTGCTGCAAAGAAGAATGTAAGTTTTACCTGGAGTAATTACTCACTACTATTATTATTACTACTACAAAGGACTTTGCCTTCTCGGGAGAAGGGATATATGCCTGTTGCATCCATTGCTGCCACATGATGTGGGCAGCACGGGTCTCATGATACCTGAAGACACAGGATTATGAGAGTTTTAAATCCTCAGGATAAAAATTAGGAAAGTGCAGAGCTGGTACCCAAACTGAGGTCCTGTGGCCCCGTCACAGTGAGGGAGAGAGCAGGAGGAACTGGATAGCTACTGTTGCTCCTTCAAGGTCCCCTGATGTCCACTCAGGCAGACAGCTCTCCTGTTGTGAAGCTAGATGTGGGTCGATTGTGGGTCATGCTGTTGATACAGGTTCAGCTCCCTGCTTCTCTTCTGCCCCCTCCCCTTACTTGTTTTTTGATGCATAAACAGAGTTATGGCCCAGGATGACATCACCTTCACCAGCTATGTTCCTGCCTAGACCAATACCAGGGCCAGAGTTCCTCGGTTCCAAAAACCACTACTGTAGAGTCCCGAGTTGTGGTTGGGGTAGTTGGGTGGTAAGTAACCTTCCAAGATCCCTGAGATCCACTCTAGCCCCTGAGGTCTGTTCTGGCATGTAGCTCTCCTGTTGCTGAAACCAGGGGAGGGGCAGTGGGTGGTCATTCTCTGGAGACGTGCTTATGTCTCTCCTTCCATTCTTCCCACTCCCTTTACTTTATTTCTACCCAGAACATCAGGGTTTGGGCCCCAGTGGAGATTCTCTTCCCTGGCTCAACATCTCTTTCGACCAGTTCCAAGTAAACAGCTTGTGTGTTCCAGCAGAGATGCTGCCACCACAGTGGCAGGAAACTCACCTGTGTCATTCCCGCCTTCTGAAGTGGGTAGGGTTAATGTGAGAGCACTGGCAGTAGACATGAAGACAGCTGCCTGAGGCTGTAAAGGAGCACCTGGCCTCACACACTGCTGATCACCTAGCAGTCCTCTGATCTGCTGGCATCCACCCACAGACTGTCCTTCACGTGCCATGCAGTGCTGAAGGTGCTGAGATGCTTCCTGAGGGCCATATTGGACAAAATTCCACCTGTAGAATCATGTTCTGTGTTTTCACGAGACCATAGACAGAGTCAAGTTTGTGGACTGAAGTCACTGTTCATTTGCCCTGAACAGATGCAACCAGGCCAGAGGATCCTGGCGAGCTGCAGTCCATGGGGTGTCAAAGAGTCAGGCAAGATGAAGTGACTCAGCAGACACACCTGCACAGGCAATGGAAGGTGGGGAGATTACACGTTGTACATGACTGACCCCAAATCCACTCCTTTCTTACTGGCCTGTTCTTACCCATCTGCTTGTATGTAAACAGATCTGTCAGCATCCTTCTTTCCATAGACGCCCTCTGCAAGGCCACAAACATGAGCAGACTCAGCCTTCTGGCAGCCTCGCTCATTTTCCCGGATACCGTTTTGGCCAGCATTCCGGGGGATGAAACCAGCATCCAGGTCCAGAGTAAAGTTTTCCTTTGAAACAGGATCGTTGTGGCTGTAGTGTGGAGAGTGGCCTCTAGGGGCTGAAGGGCAGAGACAGAGGACTCTGGCAGACTGTTGAACTGTCCAGGTGAGCCATGTCGAAGTGTGTATCGATATTGTTGCCTGGATTGATCTCAGTTCAGTAGAATAACAACTTGCTCTGTTGAGACTTCTGTGGAGGTATCATCACAGATCAGGATTCATTAAATCTTTAGGCTTTTGTGATGTATTCACACTTCTAACCCTTGAGGTTTGGAAACAGGGAAAAGCAGAAGGTGAGAATTAAAACATACCTATGGATGATTCATGTTGATGACTGACAGAAAAGAACAAAATTCTGTAAAGTAATTATCCTACATGAAAAATATATAAATTAAGAAAAAGAAAAAAACCTCAACCTCCCAATCAGGTGTTCGTTACCCAGGCAAACAACCTCCTTTCTAAGATTAGATTAGAGTTTTGCTGGTCAGTATCTGCACATTGTAAAAGACTCTCTTGATGCTGCCATCTCGTAGGAAATCCAATCATTTTAGGAGATTGGCTCCAGGACTGGTTAGAAGACCAAATTAATACTTCTTGTATAAGTCAGAGTATCAGTATTCCTTCAATATTCTTTTATTCCAGTGCCCATGGCATGAACAAAGTGGACATAGTGGGAGGGTTTCTTCCATGCCCTTCTCCATTAAACCATGACAGCTTCACACTGTGTTTTTCATAGTGGAAACTTTCAACTATACACATGTACAGATCATATATTATAAACTGGTGGACTATTGTCCAGCTCCAGTCATGATCAAAATATGGAGAATAACCTTAATGTGTATCTTTTATTCTTATTCCATTTGCAGCTACTCAGTGGAAACATGCCAATTCATGTATAAATATCAGTAATGATATGCAATTATTTAAAATATTACCCTATTGATCAGAAATTAACAATATGAATAATAATGTTCTGCAAAGCAGGATATGAAATGGCCTTTTCACAGTCACACCCACACCACTCTCTATCGCAAACAAACTGGTATTTTCCGTATTTTATCTTTTAGACCCAGCTGTGATGATCATCTTCATATTTCACTGAGATCCTCCCATCACTACAGCCCTATGGCCTGAGTCTGCCTGGAGCCTCCATTCACGGGTCCCTGCAAGGCCAAACTAAGCAGACACAATTACAATGCCACATCCAGTTTCTGGCAGATTTTGTATGTGGTAGCTAAAATGATAAGAAGAAAGACTACAGTGGCAGCCTCGCTGGAGGCAAGAATATACAATGGATTAGAGAAAATCTCTTTAACAAGTGGTGCTGGGAAAACTGGTCAACCACTTGTAAAAGAATGAAACTAGATCACTTTCTAACACCATACACAAAAATAAACTCAACATGGATTAAAGATCTAAACGTAAGACCAGAAACTATAAAACTCCTAGAGGAGAACATAGGCAAAACACTCTCCGACATACATCACAGCAGGATCCTCTAGGACCCACACCAAGAATACTGGAAATAAAAGCAAAAATAAACAAATGGGGCCTAATTAAAATTAAAAGCTTCTGCACAACAAAGGAAACTCTAAGCAAGGTGAAAAGGCAGCCTTCAGAATGGGAGAAAATAATAGCAAATGAAGCAACTGACAAACAACTAATCTCAAAAATATACAAGCAACTCCTGCAGCTCAATTCCAGAAAATAAACGACCCAATCAAAAAATGGGCCAAAGAACTAAACAGACGTTTCTCCAAAGAAGACATACAGATGGCTAACAAACACATGAAAAGATGCTCAACATCACTCATTATCAGGGAAATGCAAATCAAGACCACAATGAGGTACCATTTCACACCAGTCAGAATGGCTGCGATCCAAAAGTCTACAAGCAATAAATGCTGGAGAGGGTGTGGAGAAAAGGGAACCCTCTTACACTG